>OZ018331.1:111498279-111773279 GCA_963969495.1 Ceratothoa steindachneri | reverse complement strand
CAAATTTGAAAATAAATAAATCTTACTTTTAAAAGTTTAATGGGAAATTTGAGCTTGATGAGTATCACATAATTCTTTAATATTGGGAAGTATAGTTGACAAGGTAGCTCGCATTTCTTCATTCACAATCTTTCTCTTTTAGTTATTTTTTTGTTGCCCAATGCAGAGAAAATAGTTTCAAAATACTTTCAAATGTCGTTCGATATTTTATAAATCTTTGAAATGTATATTTTGGGCAATGTAAACATTTCCTAAATGATTTCTTGGTCACTTCCGTGGCACCCTGGTTGAAAACCACTGTCCTAGAGTCTAGATGATGAGTGGAGCGACACAGAATCAAAGATTTATGAAGTCAAGTCTGAAGTTTCCGTAGTGTCTGAAGATTTGAGGTGAGGTTGATGCACTATAGTTGCCCCACTGAGTTTTATCTTGTCAAGTTCATATTCAAAGCTCCCGTCTACCGGGAGCTTTTAGATCGGTTCATGATTACATCTGCTGACAAGCTTTATGGTGATGCCGATTTCCTTTTCCAGTAGGACTTAGTATCAAAACTACTACAAAATGGTTTGTTAACCATGATATCATTGTATTTGATTGGACAGCCAACTCTCCTACTCTGAAACCCATAAAGAATTTATGGGAATTGTCAAGAAAATGGGAAACACTTGACCTCAAAATACAGCCGAGCTGAAGGTCATTATCAAAGCAACCTTGGGCCTCAATAATATTTCATCATTTGCTCAAATTGATCGCCCCCATGCAGTTATAATTCATGTTAAAGATGACCTAACCATGTATTGAATGTTATACATGAACATACTTTGCATAAGGTAAAATATTCCAACTACGTGTAATGAATATAGAATATATGAAAGATTACTTTTTTTTATTAAATTACGAAAAAAATGAACTCACGATATTCTATTTTTTTAGTTGCCATAATAATTGCATGTCGCTTCTGAAGATATAGTTGATCTTCAGTACCACTCTTTAGCTAAATTTGATGGGGTTTTGTCCAAGTTGTTCAAAGTAAACATATTTTTGTACCTGGCCTAAAATTTTATAAATAGTCATAATTACTTTATTATCATCAAAACTATTGTTCGTTATTTTCTTCTATAAAATTTCATTTTTACCCGGACTGTGAATTCTGCGGGAATTAGGGAAAATAATTACGATTCAAATATCTCTAATTAATATTGATAATCTTTTCTTCCCAGTCCAAAGTACTCATAATCTCGTCAAACAGCTATAAACCATTTTGGATGATGGGTTACCCTTCTATTAGTATCTTATTAATATTTTGTACTGATTGAAGGCTAAATGGTAACATTGAGCGAATGTAAATTATGTTTGAGACTATGTTAATGTTGGTCTTACTAATTGAATTGGTTTACACTAAATTAAATGTTTTTACGGGTGTCATTTTGAGAGGCATTTCCGAGTTAGTAGTTCTCCGGATAACCTCTAAATTATAAGCATACTAGGCAATGGCTTCGCCACTCCCATCTACGGGAGGAGCTTGCGGTTTGCTAAGATTAAAATCTAAAAAAGCAGCCTTACTTATATTTTAATAAATTTTATGAACTTAACTAATTGTAATGTATTTTCTTTTCAAACATTATAAAGCATTGGATAATCATATTTATTTTTTCTGAACTAAACTATTTTGTTTGTTCAAACTCTAAAGAAATTACCTCCATAAAAATTTTAAATATACTTAAGTCATAACCAAACTAAGATGAAATTATTATTCAAATACTCCCAAAAATCCCGTTCTTAAATTATAGAGTTAGTGATACACTATAGGGTGTAATAAATGTAAAACCTGCCTGTTATGGAGGCTAATTCCAGGTGATCTTTGTGTTAATTTGTTATAATTTTCGAAAGCTTAACCGTCTGTTGCTGATAAGTCTTATTATTACTCTGTGGTTATCTAATTCTCTCCTATCTACCATCTTTAAAAGTAATAAAACTAAAGCATTGGACTATACATTAGACTTTATAAGTTCTTTTTAAAACGACTATTTGGAAATACCAATTCGAGACCTTGAAGCCTGACTAGGGGGCGTACATCTGTGGTAGAGCGTAAGTATATTTGGTAAGTCGATCGCCCTACCTTGGTGCTCTCAATAAGTCTCCTCCTCTGGCCACTTAGAAAATGTACCTTCCAAGCATTTTCAGTTTTTCTAACCTCACCACTTTATGAATAACACTTTCTGGGAGAGATAACTCCCCCCCTCTGGTTTTCATGGATAGATAAATAAAATAATACACTTTAGTCTTCTTTTAAGCTCATCATGGCTTCTTTCATTTTGGTATTAGGGCCAAGTGTCAAGAAATGGGCCATCTTGTTTACCCGTTGCTCTTAAAGAGCGTTCATCTTTTCCGTCATCAGTTCGAGACCCGTTTAATCAACCTAATAAAGATAAACAAAGGTAAACAAGCGGGACATTAGTCGACTTATTCCAAGTAGTTGTGCTGCTTCTTCTTTTTTTCTCTCATGTATTTCTCTTCTTCAACTTCTTCTATTTATTTTATTATTGGGTATCGATGGTAGGTAGCACTCGAAGAAGAATGGTCCTTTTAGTTTATTTAGTTTTGTTGCGGGTTTTTTAGGCGAAAACCAACAAAGGCATCTGTTTCCAAAAGAGTTTTGGTTAAGATGTTCCTACTCGAAGTGGTGAAATTAGTGGGAATGAAAAATGTGTAGAAATTACATAGCCTAAATAGAAAACTCATAATGCTAGCTAGGGACCAGGATTGCGCGCAACTCTCCTGGATTTTGGTCCATTTTGTCAACGGAGGTAAATTCCGTTGAGGAGAATGTAGTCATAGAAGAAGAAGAAAAACCAAAGGAAAAGAAGAATAACAACAACAACAGCAACAAAAACAACGAAATAAAAACAAAAAGAAGTGGTGGGTAAAGAAGAAAAAGAAGAAGAAGAAACCGGTTTTAAGAATGAAATACTGTATGTGTCGGCACTTTTCTTTCCTGATGGTGGATAGCTCTTGACCAAATACAAGCCATGGAACAGCTGTTAGATGTACTAGAGGATGTAGCTAGAAAATGTGGTCTTGAAATAAGCCAATAAAAAATTAAATGTATGATCTTTAATGAAAATAACAAACATGAAAGTATAAAAAATATAAAAGTAGTACAAAGGATAAGATATTTAGGGATCTCAATTAATGATAAGACCAACTGTTTTCAAGAATATAAGAGAGCAAAAATTGAAACTTGTAGGAAAATGGCCAATGTAACATACTCAGTGATAGCAAGATCATGCAACAGACTTATGATAGGAAAAACATTTTGGAAATCAGTAGTGCTACCATGGGTGATGGTAGGATCAGAAGCTGGGGTCTGGAATACCAAAGAAATAAGGGAATTACAAAGGATTGAAAATTCAGTTTGGAGAAAAATTTTGGGTGCTCCCGGATATGCTCTGAATGTTGCACCCAGAGGGGAGGCTGGGGCGTCATCAGTAGAAGCAAGAGATATGAAGGAAAGAATTAGTTATGCCTGGTATATAAAGGACAAGGGGAGTAATTTGCTGAAGGAGGTTCTTGACGATATGTGGAATAACCTAAGGTGTATGAGATGGATACAACAACTGAAAATTTAGATGAGCAAGATCGGTCTAAGGAATGTAGATCAACTGAAGCATATAAGCAAGGAAGAAGTTGAAAGGAGAATTTATAATTATGATGATAACTGCTGGAAGAAGGAATTGGAAGAGAAAACAACAATTACACTATATAAACAATACAAGTTGACCATTCAAGAAGAAAACTTTTCTAAAAAGTCTAATAAGTCAGTGTTGTTACTTAGGGCTAGAACTAATACACTTCAATTAAAGTGGAGAAAAAGATTTACAGATGGGGAAGTGAATTGTAAGATGTGTGATGCAGGACTGGAAGGAAATCTAGAACATTTTATCATGGATTGTACTACCTTAATACACATAAGAAGAAGATTTGGAGTGGAGGGGAAGCAAATAATAGAAATACTGCTGTTTACGGGGAGAAGAAAAATAAAGATAAATGTATGGAATACATATATTGTCTATGGAATGAGAGGAAGAGAGTTATATAAAGGAAAATTGTGGTGAAATACAGGAAGATGGGGACTGATAAATAAAATAAAATACGGAAAGTCCGGTGCTGATACACAAGCTATACCGGACGCCTTCATCTGATCTGAGAAGAAGAAGAAGAACAACAACAACAACAATAATAAGAACAAGAATAAGAACAAGAACAATGACAACAACAGCAACAACTAAAATAAGAAGAACAAGCGCAACATTGGTGGCAATGGGAGGATGAGCGCTATTTGAGGTCCGCCCAACTGCTGCCGCTGTAGTTGGGTAGTTTATGGCCGCGAGGAGCTACCATTTCCGGCCATCTTATCTCCTCCTCCGGGATGACTCTCCGCGCATATGAATGCGTGTGGGCGTGCGCGTGCACACATGTGTGTCCGCGACCGGGAGCCAGACGCGCTAGGCGCCCTTATCCTCTTGCGGGTGCGCCCTTTTCATCCCACTAATGGACCCTCGCACTCTGGCCCCTATCGCACAGATAAGGCTCCGAGGGGCCTGACAGATTGGGGGCGCTGACGGAAGAGGCCTCCCACACACATACACACGCACACACGCACGCATGCACACGCACATTCACTCCTTTCCCTTTAACATCAGAAGGCGCGTTGCCCTCCTGGCACCTCCCCACCCCTCCTCCCAACAGGAGCATCGAGAGATTCGCGCGCGACACGGAACCCCCATAAAGAGTTCGAGACCCCCAGAGGGAAGAGGAGGTCACGTTCGTACTTTTGAGTGCCTTTCTTCATCTTCTTTTTTATTATTCTTTATTTATTCACTTTTTTCCTTTATCTGTTCCTCCTTTTCTTCTTACTGAATGAAAATTACCCACGTTCGTTAGATCAATTTCCTTTTTTATTAATTAAAGGCCTAAAAATATTTATAAAGACATTTTGCATTTATAAAATCATATTCAAATTACCCGTAGAAAAATGAAAATAGGATTCCAAGTTTTTCGCTTTTATTAGACAAGGCCTCATTCAGGAAAAAAACACTTTGGAAATATAGTTTCATTTTCCTGCGGTGATTTCGCATCCTTGGTCTCAGGCGATGAATGTGAGTGCTTTATCATAAAACCAGATTTGATCCTCGCAGCTTCTTCGGTTCCTGGACGACAGGAGCCTACCTGCGCCCTCTGAACGATGAAGCCTACCATAATTCTTCCGTCGACACGGGATGCCTAAGTTCTCTGTGTCACAAGGCTCGCGTTCGGTCTAGTGCCACCAAAGGCCCTTTATCAGACATTAAGGTGGTAAATGATAGTGGTCTATGAATAGAGGAACTTCCTGAGCATATTTTGGCAACGGTGCTAATGCTGGATGGGCTTCAGATCACCAATAAGGCTTTCAAAAAATACTATTCAGATAAGATAATATTAAAAGTTAACAGGGTGCAGGGAGGGGGGCTATTTCGGCGGGTTTCGACCGGTTGTCCTATGTCCTATGAATATCTCAGTGAAGTCATTTAGAAATGGTCAGAGTATATATATAATATATATATATATATATATATATATATATATATATATATATACGAAGGATCTTCCAAAAGTTTTGGAAGATCCGCCGTTCAAATACTTCTGGATGAAGAGGAATCATGTTTCATCATGACAATCATGACAATGCTCGATCCCATTCTTCACGGCTAATAATAGAAACTTTAAGGAAATTTCGATGGCAAATCATACATACCTCATCCACCATAAAGCCCTTATATCGCACCCACGGACTATATCTTGTTTCCTAAGCGTAAAGAATTTGTAAAAGGAACAATATTTCAATCGATCGAAGAGGCAAAACGTGAAGTTGAGACATGGTGCAATTCGAAAAGCCTGGAGTTCTTCAGAGATGGAATTGTCGGGTCGAAACATCGCCTTGAGAAGTGAATTGACCTAAATTGAAGCGATGTTGAGAAATATTAGTCACATTTGTGGTATTTTAATTTTTAATAGATATTTCTTTCATTTTACACCAAGACTTTTTCAATATCTCTCATATATATATATATATATATATATATATATATATATATATATATATATATATATATATATATATATATATATATATATATATATATATATATATATATATATATATTTATATACATATATATATATATATATATATATATATATATATATATATATATATATATATATATATATATATATATATATATATATATATATATATATATATATATATATATATATATATATATATATATATATATATATATATATATATATATATGAAAATTAACCCACAGGAAAATGAAAAGATGAATCCAAGCATTTTCGGACTATATTTGTGAGTTCATTTTCAAGGAATAGCATAAAAATGGAGGAGACAACCTTATACGGGGTACAAAGATACGAAGGGAACGTCCATCACATGGTACAGACCAATGGAAAAACACAAAAACAAGACAGAAAAATACCAATAAAAAGAACAATAGGGAACTAAAAACAGACATATGTATCCCTAAAACGATATACACACAACAACGCCATGTATATAAATGGAATATGTTGGATTAAAAACGAAAAACATTTTAAAGGATTATATACATATATATATATATATATATATATATATATATATATATATATATATATATATATATATATATATATATATATATATATATATATGACGAACAAACTCACAAGTAGCACGTGAGTACAAATAATGACATGAAGACGCCGTAAGGAATGAGAGTAGAGGCATTTGCTTATCTGCCTCGAGGCCAGTTGGGGGTGATTAAGGAATATTTTTGGTTTTGTATTTTAATTAAATACATCACGATTAGATCTAAGACGAAGAGAGCTGCGCAAGGTTGTGCTAAAATAGTCAGGAAAATTTATACAAACACTACAAAATATTACGTAAAACGGTATTACTACAACCGGCTTCAAGTCTGATAAGTAAATTTCCCCCGACTCCCACTTATAACCCCTTCCAAATGCCTCTCTTTTCATCCACAGAAGAGGTCTTTGATGGTATAGACGAAAGGACTCGGAATCATTCTTCATTTTCTTTAGGGGATTTTCGTGTTATATATAAATATATATATATATATATATATATATATATATATATATATATATATATATATATATATATATATATATATATATATAGAGAGAGAGAGAGAGAGAGAGAGAGAGAGAGAGAGAGAGAGAGAGAGAATGTGTGTGCGCTACCAGGAGCTACAAGGAAAAGAAGTACCCTAGGAGACCTTACGGTCCATTCAAAGAGGGTACCTTTGGGCTAAGAGTTGAGCAGGCACAGTTCTGCAAAACGACTTAAGTGCCCAAACGGCCACTTTTCAAGACTTTGTCCGTCCACTCTTGACTTGAACTGATCAACAGAATTGCTGTTGACAACTTCCACTGGAAATGCGTTCCAGCTATCGCAGATCCTGTATGTGAAAAATTTACCACACACATCACAGTTGTAACGCTTTAGTTCAAGTTTGTAGCCGTGATTTCCTGTTCTGCCCTCACTAAGTTGGAAGATATCCGTGTAGTCTACATTATCGAAGCCTCGAAGTATTTTAAACACTTTAATAAGCTGACTACGCAGTCTATGGGTTTCCAACGAGAACAGATCTAATTCCCTTAATTTATCATCGTGACTTTTGTCTCTGATAGAGGAAATCAGTTTGGTTGCACTGGCTTGCAAACGTTCCAATCTCGCAATATCCTTTCGAAACGAAGGATCCAAAATTGTACGACATATTACAGGTGCGGTCGGACAAGTGAGTTGTACAAACACAATACTATCTTTTTGTTCCGATATCCAAACTGGCGCTTTATGTAGCCTAGCATCCTTTGGGCCTTTTTCTCCGTCTCAATGCACTGTTTCGAGAACTTTAGGTCACTAGTGATTGTTACACCCAAGTCCTTTTCATTGTCGGTGGATTCAAGAGCAGTGCCCTTAAAGATATACTGAGATTAGGGGTTTCGGTGGCCGATATATATAACTTTACATTTGTTCACGTTAAATGGCATTTGTCACGTGTCCAACCACTCTCCAATCGTCCGAAGATCATCTTAAAGGCAGGCAGTATTTCCTTCCGTGGCGACGTTCATACCAAGCTTGGTATCATCGGCAATTTGGAAATTCGCAACCATGTTACCGTCTATGTCGTTGACGTAGATGATGAATATTAGTGGTCTTAGAACAGAACCTTGAAGAACACTGCTACTAACGGGCACCCAACCAGAAGCCTGTCCATTCAACACTACCTTTTGGTGTCTGCCGTTTAGCCAATTCTCTATCCAACTTGCTACATTTCCGTCTACGCCCAGTGCACGCAATTTCAGAAGGAGGTGGCGGTGTGGTATCTTATCGAAGGCTTTTTGAAAGTCTAAGTAGATAACATCCACCGCCTTATTCTGGCCGTGCCCACTAAAATCGAAGTCGAAGAATTCCAACAGACTCTTTGGCATGACCGGTGCCTTCGGAACCAATCCTGGGAACTCCTCAATCGCAAGTTGGACTTTAAATATGACATCATTTTGTCCACCAAGATGCTTTCCATGAGGTTACCGACAATTGAGGTTAAGCTAATAGGTCGGTAGTTCGACGGCTTCCTAGGGTCTCCCTTTTTGAAGATAGGAGTTACCTCCGCTTCACGCTAGTCTCTAGGAACGCATCCGGTCCAGATTGACATGTTGAAGATTGTGCTCAAATTTCGTGACACTTCATTGCGCACATCTTTCAACACTTTAGATAGAAACCCGTCCGGGCCAGGGGACTTATTCGTCTTTAGATCAGTGACCTTTTTTCTATTTCTCCTTGAGCGAAGTCCATTTCCTCCAGCTTTTCACCCAAGTAGGAATCCGTTGGCTGGGGGATGGGACCACACATTTCATTAAACACTAAAGAGAAGTAGTCGTTGAGGAGGTTAGCATTTTCTTCAACTGAGTGCTTTAATGCCCCCTCCTCATTCATTAAAGAGCCAATCGTACGATGGAGAGGCTTACGGCTGTTTACATAACCAAAGAACTCCTTGGGACTCTCCTTGCAAAGTCTCGCCACTCGGAGCTCCTTGGCACGCTTTGCCGCCCTTATGCTGGACTCCACTCTCCTAGCTAGCCTACGGTGCTCGTCAAAGTCTCCAGAAATCTTTGACTGCCAGTACACCGTTCTCTTCTCCCTCAGCAGTTGACCAATTTCTCGATTAAACCACTTTGGTTGAACAGAAGACCGATGGATGCTTTTCAAAGGGATGAATCGTGATTGAAGACTCATGAACGTAGTTTTGAATCTATTCCACGAATCTTCAACACCCTCGTACACTTTTAGCCTCGCATCAGTCAATCCAGCACGAAGACCTGCAAAGTCTGCTCTTCTCAAATCAAGTTTCCTCGATTTACTAGTCGCAGACTCTACCTTGGGGACCTTGACTATAAATCTAACTAGTCGTTGATCACTGCCACCGAGCTCTTCGCCTACAGAGAGATCCTCAACGATGTCATCCTCAGAGGTGAAAACCAAGTCGAGGGTATTATTGCCTCTCGTCGCCTCTCTTACCCATTGAATTAGGAACTCGTTGTTCGCGAACTCCAGGAGTAGTGTGTTCTCGCTACAGGGTTCTCTAGTTTCCCAGTCAACCTGGTTATTGAAATCACCCATAGCGATACACACACTGTCTTGAACAAGTTCACCCAGTAGCCGGTACAGATCCTTGTCCTTTTCAACGGGTTGGGCAGGGGGTCTGTAAAGCACCAGAGTATTGTAGCTGGCAAGACCTATATCTAGGTCAACTCCTAGTAGCTCATGGTCGGATACAATCTTGCAGTTCGTCGATTTGAATGTATCCTTGACATACAACACCACACCGCCACCCTCTCTGTCTGGCCTATCTTTTTGGAAGAGTTGGTAACCGGGAATCGTAAATTCACCTTCAAAATCTCGGTTTAAGGTTTTTACCCACGACTCTGTTATGGCTACCATCTCAGGTTCTTCCGTCGCTAAGAGGCTACGAAGTTCAAGAAACCTGTTCCTGATCGACCTCGCATTGAACAGAAGAACTTTCAGGGATTTTCCGAATGTAGGACTCTCTAGCTCTATCGTTTCCCGGCTTATTTGTTGGCAAGGAGGCACCCCTCTTTGCGATCTCTGAGAAGGTCGTTACAGGAGTGACACGGGCGTACTGGCGTACGTCCGCCCTCACTCTTGGCCGGATACTCCTTTGGGTCCTCTCTACGACATCCTGGATCATGTTCGACAGAAAGGCCTTTCCTTTAAAGGAAAGATGTACCCTATCCATTTGGTAGAGATCATTCCTACAATAAAAGGTGCGGTACGGGTCCACAAAAAAGACTCCCTCTGCCGTACACAAATCTGCCAGGCACCGGTTCAAAGAGAGGTTCATCGAGTGAGCGGTCGGTGTTTGACCTCTCCTCGAGAGCATCCCGACCACAACACGTATGTGGGTTTTCAGCCCACACTCGTCCACAGCGCCCATGACTATGTGGAGGATTTTATCCGTAGGGCCTACCCTACCTCCTCTTAGGTAGAGGTCGTTGCCACTTACCATCAGAGCAACAACTGAGGGCTCAGAAGTCTGAGATTTCTCCGCCTCTACTGTGATGTGGTGGTTACCCCGTCCTGGCAGGCAGACCCCGGTCTTTAGAATCACCAATAAGGTGACCCTTGCACATCTGTCTGCAGACGACTGAGTCTTCCCTTTCGGAAGCGACTTGCAGGTTTCCACTTCTTTCTCTACATTTTTCTTCTTCTTCTTCTTCTTCTTCTTCTTCTTCTTCTTCTTCTTCTTTTTCTTGTCTTTTTTTGTTTTCTCCTCTTCTGTTTTTCGTTTCTCTTCTTCTGCTTCTACTTTCTCGTTCTCTGTTTCCACTTTCTTTTCTTCTCTTTCTAATTTCTCTGCTTTCTTCTTTCCCTTCTTCCTCTTTCTTTTCTTCTTTTTGGCTTGTTGAGCCACTCCTGCTCTTAGACTTCGGAAGCCTTCTTTCCTTCGCACTCGACTGAGCATCTGCACCTCTCTGTTTTTAAGAGTTGAACCTCCCTTTTGAGAAGGGAGTTCTCCTCTGTCAGTTGAGCAATGCTCTCGCCCAGGCGCTTCTCTAGTTCACAGAAGTCACAGACACTAACGGCATTTGTAAGCTCATTGCAACTTCTGCCCCCGAATTCTTCACTCCATCTATAAACTTTGCAGATTTTGCAGGTTAACTTGCGGAACGGAGGACCATTCTTCTTCGCCATCTTAAAAACTTTCGGACCATACACATTAAAAAAGGGGTTTTTTTGTGTGATTTTCTCTCTCACTAATCACATCCGCCTATTTCCAGGAGGTTTGCGGTCGTTCGGCGAACAGAAACCCTTTGACCAAGCACACAAACCCCAAGGTCTCCCCTGGACGGACGTACCCAATCGTGCTGCAGCTCCCAACTGAGCAGCACGAGAGCCCCAGTAAACTGGATCTCTGATTTTTCGACAGGGGTGCTTGAGGTGTAACTGTCTTTCTACTAAGCCCTACTAATTAACTAAAAACGGCCAGACTTAAGGTAACTAGTAAAGCTAAGTGCCCACGACTTCATCCGAGATCTTTAGCTGATCTGGCAACCAGCAAGGCACAAAAGCTCTCTCACCAAAGAGCAGTTGAGCCTTTGTTCACCAAGTAGCGGTCACAGGGAGCTGATCAGGCCATTACACGTTAGGAGAAAGCTTCTAAGGGGTACCTAGCATTTCTCCATTAATCGTACCCTAAACGCCTGAGATCCCTTTAATCTCAGTCTCTTGCAACCTATGAGTGCTCTAAGGCGTTATTTAAAGAGGTTCCAAAGCTTCTTTTCTCACGCGGCATAAGGGAGCTGGTGAGGCCTTTATTAATAAACAACTTATGTGCAATAGAGATGAATGTTTGTTTTGTGTTGGTGTTTTTTTGACAGTTGAAGAGAGTTGGTGAAACTTAGTACTAACAGAATCGAAGAGGTTAGTAAGGGGATGCAAGGGGACGCATCAAAGAAGTGGTAGAGAAGTTTGACAACCCTTAGTGTGGACCCTACTAAAGCTACCTTACTGGCATGGGTGACCCTGCCGGACTAAAAGCCCCCAGCTTAGCTTGCTTAACTCAAGCAGATCGTGCAAGCTCTCTCACCGACGGCAAGGTGGCTGTTGAGAGAGAGAGAGAGAGAGAGATTTCAAGGTAAAATATCTTCAATACTTAATCATCAACAGAAAACAATTTATAATACTGCAAAGACCCCTCCAAGAAGATTTTAACATTTTGAGCAATTAAAATATATAATATATCCCATGGAATGATATGCATTTTTTTATACATATAACTTCATCACCATCATCACGCTGTGCCATATCCTCTCGAAAGCCGGCAACCAAGGACTTCCATAATTCTTGACAAGCTCACGGTTAAACTAGGATTAGTATGTAGTGAGAGCTCCACTCCTTTTCTACGATGACTGGCCGATAACCACTTTCTTTTGATGCCTAGCTTGCCCTAAGATGTGTCACCCACCTCACCTTGCTCTCACATCTACACTGCTCCAGACTTTACTTAGTAGAGCTGGCATTGCTTAACACCAGAGTTTGTAGTTATGGTGCCCCCTCACCTGGCTTAGCCCATCAACTGAGATGGTTTCCATGAATGTGGCTGTTGTTCTAAGCTAACAACTACTTGAAGCCACAGGTGAGAGTTGTGGCTGCCTATCAGGGGTAGCGTAACTGTCCAGGCTCTGGGCTCTGCAGGTACGTCACTCTCTCCACATGAAGTTACATTTACCAGCTTCCTCTGAGGTAGTATCGTCCAGCATAGCTTTTGCAGGTTTATAAGTATATTTTCGGTCAATTTATCCTACTGGTCCGAGTAAACATTGCCCTTGAGGAAACTCCTTATTATATCTTATCGATACTGAAGCAGGCGTTCACCCATTTTCATAAATTATGGGTTCTTGTTTTTGATTATTCGAGCTTGTTCTAGATGTAAAGGAGGATACTCCATTTATTTGTAAAATATAATTTTATTCTGATCTCATAACACAACCACATTCATTTTCACATTGCTATTTCTGGAAAATTTGGCCTTTTAGCCTTCTACCCCAAAATAAAAGCTGAGAGCTATTTATGCGAAGCTTCCATGATTAGATCTATCAAAAGATGGGAAGTTTTTAAGAATTTCTTCATTATTTTTTTTTTTAAATAAAAACCACGAAGGGTATATTTTCCGATATTATTTGGTACAAATAATATTTAGAAAATCCAAAACCTTACTTAATGGATCCACTACATTTTGTACTACAGCCATCAGTCTATCTCGGAAAGCACCGCAGGAATTAGCGACACTGCTTGTCCAAATTTGTCAAAACCACCTTGAGGAATCGTCTAAGGGATCTTTAACATCGCCTTCAATATAATACAATAAAAGTTAATTCAAAGAAATTTTATACCAGAACCTTTGTGGGCCACAATCTGTTGATCAGTAGATTGTCATAGTTATGATCAACAAAACCTGATCCATTTTAGGTATTACAGAAGCACAAATTTGATGAGAAAAAATCCACATCTTGATTTTCGTGACCGGGACGTCGAAATAACTTTAGCATTGAACCTAATTCTCTTTGAATTCTCAAAAAAGTGATGGAGGTTAAGATGTTTTTGTCCTTAGGTGGAGGTGGAGGGGCGGAGGGGCAGTGAGGTCGAGCTTCATCTTCTATGCACAAGCATATTTTTGACTTGTACGATTGAAAATCATTCACACGTTGTAGACGTTCGTCATTCAGATATATCATGCTACATTTTTAAACATTTATTAAGTGGTCAAGAAATTAATGTTTTCTAAGGAAAAGTAGTCATTTTTAACATACAAAAAACATTTATTCAGCAAAGTATCTTCCATTATTATTAATTCAGTAATGGATTCCTTTCTTGAAGAATTCGTTCGTCTCTATACGATTTGATATCCTATTCCACCTCCTACATATCTGGATAAATTTTACTAGATCTTGCAATGGCTAAAATAAACGGCTACCGGATGGTCCAAGGACCAGTGAATATGGAAAGTGACGAAGAAAGTTTCCAACCTAACGCAATATTTTTACTCGCGTGCGACTCTATATCTCATTATGTCGGTCGGTCGGTCCACATTTTGCTTTTTCTTGTGTTTTGGTAATAACATTTTAACTATTCGGCCAATTCTAACGAAATTTAAAAGTCTTATGTTGTTTTACATTTCCTTTCGAATGATATAATTGCCAAAGTCCTCCCAAGATTGGCCAGGAATTATTTTGTTTTAGCAATAACATCATAACTATTCGGCCGATTCTAACGAAATCTGAAATCCTTATCTTGTTTTATATTCTCTTTTGAATGATATAATTGCCAAAGTCCTACCATTTTCACAAGGTCAGCCTGGAAATTATTTGACAATAACATCATAACTACTAGGCCGATTCTAACGGAATTTGAAACCCTTATGTTGTTTTATATTCTCTTTCAAATGATATAATTTTCGATGTACTCCCGAGGTTAGTCCTGGAATTATCGAAAGTTTTGAAGGTCATAAGGTCATAAGGTCATAAATGAGAATAAGTGAGAGCACGCGACTTTGCTCAGCAGACCTTGTTTTTCCCAATCAAACGTGTCACGTGTGTTTGTGCATTGCCATGGAGTGGGAAACTCATTCAGGTTGACCACTGAAGGGCGTTTTAGTTCAAGAGTTTCATTTAAAGTTGTAGTTGTTGAAAATATAAGAGGTGCAGAGTAAGTGTTTGTTTATTATCGTGAAGCTCATAATCAATAACTCCTTTCACATCCCGTCAAATACAAAACATAGTCTTCTGGTTTTGAAGACTGTATCTAGGAGTAGGATTTTCCTCCTCTGCAATCAAGCTATTTAGGGGGAGGCGCTTAAATTGCAGTAAAACCCCCACTATTCATCTCGTATAACAATTATGTCCAGACATTGGTCACGAGCATTTCGAGCCAAAAAAGGTGAAGAAATATTCACACGTTGCAAAAATTGTCCTTTTGATAGTTCATGTTTTGCCCAAACTACATTTGAAAGATTTTTCCTGTTTATAACGGGTGATCCAATAACTTGGACCGATTTTAAATGTGAGTTAAGTGTAAGCGTCTAATGATTTTTTATTTTTCTTTCAGATTTAACAACTTTTGTATTTGGCAATTTCAACCATGGAAAGATTAACAATCGAACAACGTGTTAAAGTTATTGAAGTTTATTACGAAAATGGACGTTCAAACAGAAACGCATTTCGGGCACTTCCCGATTATTTTTTTTTAGTGAGAAGCCAATTTTCATCTTGGTCGATTCGTTAATAAGCAGAATTGTCGCATTTGGGCTGATGAAAATCCCAGGGAGATTGTTGAAATGCTACTGCATCCACAAAAGGTCACTGTTTGGTGTGCAATTTTTGCTAGCGGAATCATTGGGCCATATTTCTTCGAAAAGGATGCCGGGAATTCTGTTACGGTGATAGGCGAGCGATACCGTCCCATGATAACCAACTTTTTATGGTCTAAACTGAATTCTATGGATGTCAAAGATTTGTGGTTTCAACAGGACGGCGCCACATGCCACACAGCCAATGCAACAATCACATTATTGAATGAGAAGTTTCCAGGTCGCATCGTCTCTCGAAACAGCGAGGTCAATTTGCCACCACGATCGTGTGACTTGACGCCTTTAGATTTCTTCCTTTGGGGTCATCTCAAAATTAAGGTCTATGCCAACAAGCCAAAAACAATTCAACAGCTGAAGGATGAGATAATAAGGCATATTGGTGAGATCGAGGAGTAACTATGCAGAAACGTCATCCAAAATTTTTACCATCGAGTGGAGGTGTGCCGCCGAAGCCTTGGCGGACATTTAGGCAATATTATTTTTCTCACATAATTGCCATGATTCAACTAACATGATCCAATAGTAAAATCAATAAATTTTCACCAATAATACTGTTTTATTTACTGCTAACTTCGATCCGTCTTAATGGAACACCCTTTATAAGGCCTAGGCATTACTAGTAAACAAGACCTAAGTATTACTACAAGTTACAAAAGGTCTAAATATTACTAAGATTTACAAAAGGCCTAGGCATTACTATTAAAAATGGTCTAGGCATTGCTACAATTCACAAAAGGCTTTGGCATAACTACAACTTTCAAAAGGCCAGAGCATTATTATTACAACTTACAAAAGACCTAGGCATTACTGCAACTGAAAAATGGCCTAGGCATTACTACAGTTTACAAATTGCCTAGGTATTACAACTGCCAAATAGCTCAAGCATTATTATTACATCTTACAAAAGGCCTAGGCATTACTAAAACTTACAAAAGGCTGAGGCATTACCATAGTTATCTTTAAAAACTTGCAGCAAATTCGGAACACCTCTAAAAACTTTTTTTATCTTTATAAATCGATGTCCCGAATTCCAGACAACTTTTAAAACAAATGCACCCCCTGTTCAAATGTCAGTTGTATGGTTGTACCTGTTTAAAAGTCAGTTGCATGGTTGTACCTGTTTAAATGTCAGTTGTATGGTTGTACCTGTTTAAATATCAGTTATATGGTTGTACCTGTATATATTAAACCTACTATTCGATTATCTCAAGACCCGTCTAAAAAGTGAGCGAAATTTGATTATCCAGAAGAATTTTGTTGTGCTAAAAAGATAGAGATTTGCTGTTTCTCTCTGGTTAGTCGTCATTATTTATTTTCACTATCACTAGTAACTGATAGTGAGAATAAATATTTTGTTTACTAACTAGAGAGGCAGCAAATATATATATATTTTTGCGACAAATTTGCTCACTAACCAAATTTATAAAGATAAGTTTACTTGGAGTAATTTTGAATTTGTTCTTTGCGTTTTTGGAGTTTTTAAAGGATAAATACAAGATAACCCCCCAAAACGTGTCCCACCTTTCGATAGCCTTCATTTCTAAATTCTTTCGTCGGAATTAAATTAAACTTTGGTTATAACAAGTTTATTGTGTTGAGTTGTTTTTTTTCTTCATTTTAAACCACATGTTCAAGATGGCCTTCGTTTAACTCCGTCCAAGACGTGCTTATTAATAGACCGAGGGATCGCTCTTATCTCCTCCCTCATAGTTTCCTTGAGTTTAATGATGGTCCTGGGTCTCCCTCCATACACTCAGTCCTTAAGATAGCCCCAAAGGAAGAAATCTTGGGAGTTAAGGTCTGGCATATGAGCTGCCCACTCAAAATCAGTCTTTAGACTGATCACAGGCCAATCTCGGGACAGGTTTGAGATGTGAGAGCTTGCTCCATCTTGCTGGAACCAGAACTACTTTCTCATAAGCGACGGATAGAGGGTCTGTTGCTAACTCTTAAAGGCTAAAGAGGACCTCAACATAACTTTCTTTGGTGACTGACACCATCGCGCCAGTTTCCTCGAACAAGAATGCTCCGACGATGCCTCTGGCTGAGAATTCAGCCCATATTGTGCAATTAGCGGAGTGTAGCGGCTTGGTGGGTAGTTCATTGGTTTTAGAGGTTCTCCAGAAGAGTTAATCTTTCCTTCAAGATGGAAGTGGGGTAATCTTTTACATTAGCGACTCGGGATTTTTTTTCCCGTTATTCCATAAGGATTCGTAATTTGTTCCAAAATATTTCGTTCATTTACTTGTCCCTGAGGGCGAGTGAAGCGAAGCGGAGCGAGCGGGGGGGGGGTATGGAGGGCGAAGCCTCTTCTCCTTATATTAACCCATAGTACGGCTCGAAACTGGCTTCCAGTAACCAAACACATATACGAATAACCAAATACATAACGAACGGTGAAACACACTGATATCGTTCAATTTGGAATGAAAAACAACAACCAAAGAACCCCTAGTCACTGATGTAAAAGATTACCGGAAGTGGGCTTCATCAGTGGTCCAAAGGAACTTAAGGAAATCTGGGGTCTCCTGGATCTTCTCCAGTAACCTAATTGCCATAACCTTTCTCTGCTCTTTGTTTAAGGCTGTAAGCGACTGCATCGTCTTTATTCTCTATAGGTAAGCCCTTATATCGTTTACTAGTACTCTCCAGTAAGTCTCATGGGATATACTAAAGGACTGACTTCGATTGCGCACAGAGCGTCTCGGACTCCACCGAACTGCCTCTCTCACGCTTCCTGGGGCGTCCTGAGTGGCTTGGACGGTTTTTACTGGTTGCGTTAAGGTTCTCCACGGTCTCATACATCTCAAAGTGGTGCACCCAGTTCTGAATTTTGCTTTTAGAGGGGGCCTTCTTACATTCGCCCTGATGCATGAAAGTCTCCTGCAATTTCTTGAACGAGCCTGTCTTGTAGCTTCTATTGAGGTCTACTTGTGTTCACAGGGGTTGCTTCCACCATGTCCTTCAAAATAAGGGTGATAAGGGGATAAATGTAAGAGATATCACTAATAGTGCGTGCCGGGGCCGTTTCATTGGTGGATTACCCTGTTTTTCCCATCGTATCTTTGCATATCATCAAAATTTCTGTCAGAAGACCTAGGTGAAATTTAATCAAATTCAATCGACGGCGTTCACTATTTTGGAATAAAAGGATTTTTCTCTCCCTGATAACGAAAAATGACATTCTCCTTCTGCGATTCTGATATTTTTGTGATTATAGCAAGTTGCCCCCTTAGGGTGACCCAACAATTCGTCGTCTTTTAAAATCAAAACTTTGAAATTTGTCATTTTGTATACTCTTAAATTGAAAGACTCGATGGTTACACAAAATTCTCTACTCACCAAATCAGCACTAACTTTCCATTATAGAATACCAATAACTTTTTAATATGTAGACAATATTATTCAACAGTCACCTAGTAGAGAAAATCCAAAAATGCTTGCGAAAATAAGGATTCTAATTACCCGCAGAAAAAAAAGATGTGATACAATCGTTTTTGCTACTATTTACTCAAGCCTCATTCTCACATTCGCTCTTATTTCGTTCACCTTTAGGAATCAGGAGTATACAAGTATTCTTCAATCATCCATTCATCTAAGCTCACTCAGACATATACCATTATATTACATATAATATAATAAAGAGGTTTCATATGGCGCCCTTCAAGACCTTGATGCCTTCACAGATTAAAATAATGTGCGCTACAACCATATGTTATTATGGTTGGCCTCCAGTTAACAAGCATCTGCAATTACAGAAATATATTTACATCCATAAATAAATAAAATCATAATAACTTATACTTGCATTTTTGATAGTTGCTTTAAATAAATAAATATTTCAAAGAAAATGATTTTAGCTTTGTTTAGGAAATACTAACTTTATGAAGTAGTGATTTTTAATGCAGCTCCAGATAATCTAAGATATTGATAATAAAAATCCATAATTTACCCTATTCTCAATCATGTTTAATTTGGAAACTTACCTTGTAGAAAAATTGAGCCCACGTCCATTGAATCACTTTAAATTTCTCCTCACTTGCTGTCTGAATAAATTTGTCAATATGATTAATAGTTCCGTTGTGCCTTCTGTTTTTAATAACTTTTTGCCTTGAAATTACATTAGAATGACTGCAAATTTTCACTGAAGTTGAACTAATTTGTGAGTGGTTGATTGAAGCCAGTATATCAGAATCTGACGTTTCTGAGAGGGATGCTGTTGAAACTGGTTGTGAGTTTTCAATTTCTCAAGTAGAACTTGTTTGATCATTGCTTTCATTCGTTACATTTATATCATCGGTGGTGCAGTTATTAGCATAGTGACAATCTATGGGAGTAATGCTGCTTATATTAATTTCTTGGTTAGGATTAATAGCTTCGGCGTTTACAGATGGGGCTGAAGTGTTTACTGAACACTTTTTATGATGGTCTTTTACTCGATCAATTTTTTTTGCTATTATTCTTAAACATTTTTTGCAACGAACTTTATTGCTAGAAATATCTTCATATTCAGACCACAATGAGTTCTTTAGCCGTCCACCAAGAATACCATGATTTCTCTGTAAATCTGTATATTTTGGCATATTAAATACTCTAAAATAAAATATAAAAATATACAACATTAGTAACTAAGGTAAAAAAAAAAAAAATATATATAAAATTTCAAAATTTGGACTAAATATTGCTATAAAATCAAGTTAATAACGCTATGGAACATATATAACAAAGACCACTGAGGATGATCTTATATTATACTTATAAAATTTTATCTTATAGGAAATTTTATCTTTGTATGTTTTTCTAAGTTTTTTTCCCAGTTTTACCCAGTTTTACCCGGAAAAAACTGGGTAAAAGGGTCAATAGGTTTTTCCCAACCAACCCTGGTTTCAGAGCACGCTTGAAAGCGCTAAACGAGGAAGAGGGGCGTATGCCAGCAGGCAGACCATTCCATTGTTTAGGGGCAAATACAGAGAAGGAACGATTGCCCATGCGTCAGAGTAGAGTACGAATTATGAATGAATGTAAGTATGTGTATGTGGAGAGTGATCAAGCATGTGTGGATAGAAAGATCGAATTAAAAGTAGTGAAAAGGGAAAAGACAAAGGAGAGTGCGAGAAACCGAAAGCCTGGGCAAACGACCATTTAGGTGTATGGGAAATGGGGTCTGAAAAGAAGATCTTAATATAGCTTTCTGGTATATCTGGGTAATATGTCTGAATATACGATCTAAGTATAGCTTTCTGGTATATTTGGGTGTATGGGTAATATGTCTGAATATACGACTTTAGTATAGCTTTCTGGTATATCTGGGTGTATGGGCAATATGTCTGAATATACGATCTGAGTATAGCTTTCTGGTATACTTTTGTAGACGATAATCTGTGTCTCTGAGCTGCAAACTAGGTGAACGATCCTTGTATGAGCAAACGATACGACCACGGGAATGAATCAAGGGAGGAGGAGGGGGGGATGTCTCAATCCAAGAGCGTAATTTTTAATTGATACAAAAATTAAGTTTTTCAACTTCATTCGTTGCCAATACGAGGGGCTGGGCACCCCCATCCTGCCGTTGCAATCGTTCGCCCGCATCTCAATTCCGTTATTCGTGTTCGGTCGTCGCGTCACGGTAAACACAAGGAACGGCTGCTGTAAACGGTTAGGAGCCAATCTCTTTCTCGTTCCTATTGGAAAAGAAAATGAATCGCGCGACCGAGGAAAGCTCACCTAGAAGATGGAAAATGAGCGGTGAACAGATCAATAAAAAATGGAATAAATAGAAAATGGCAGAGTAGTGATGGGATTGATTGGGATTTTTTATATATATTTCCAAGAAAAAAGCTCGTAATAAGAGACCAGAAAATCATTTTTATGAACTCGAACTACTTTGAAGCGATTCCAAGAAAAGCTCTGAGACTCCGACGGGAGTAACTGGAGTTAAGTGATTGATTGAACGGGTTTTTTTATAGTTAAGTGAAGAGGGAAAAGTATCTTTAATCAATTATATAATTTCCATCATCATCTGCTACAATCATCTTTCATTTTTTTTAATTAAGTAAAATTAACAGTTTTATTGCAAAAATTACAATGTAATTTTGATGCTCCCCAAAATAACTGACCAAGGACTAGATGGTCTTGTCGCAATATTGCACTGCAATATGCGGCTGGACATTATCCTCGTTCTCCTTGTTGGTACCGCTTCGATGGTGGAGAATCTAAAGCTCTCTCCCCCTCCCTTAACCTTGGGGAAACCAATGTCGCCTTCTCTGATTCCGTCAGTAATCTTGGTGTTATTTTCGACGAGCAACTCTCGTTTAAACCGCACATACATCGTATCTGTAAGTCTTCCCTCGGTTTCCTCGGCAACTTCTCATGTGTTCGATCCCATTTTGATCGACGAAGCCTTGAGATTGCTATTCATGCCTTCGTCACCTCACGCTTAGACTACTGCAATTCTCTTCTAGTGAATCTCCCTTCTTCGTCACTTCACCCCCTACAACTAGTTCAAAACTATGCTTCCCGGCTCCTCCTTCGCCACCCCTGATTCTCTCCTTTGATGCCTCTGTTACAGGAGCTACACTGGTTACCTATTCGCTTCCTTACCCACTATAAAATTCTTCTCATCACCTACAAGGCCCTAAACCTCGAGGCTCCACCTTATCTCTCGTCTGCCCTCTCCAGTCGTCAAACTCCTCGGGCACTCCGGTCTAACCTCACTCCCATCCTGAACACTCCTCGTTCTGTCTTCTGCTCGATGGGTGACCGTTCCTTCTCAGTTTGTGCTCCTAGACTCTGGAATGCTCTTCCTGCCGAGTCCGATCCTCTCCCTCCCTTGCCACTTTTAAACGTCTCCTGAAGATTCATCGGGGGGGGGGGGGCTAACATCACTGAAGAGCGCATTAAAAATACCTATTATTATTATTATTATTGTGTGGACAAATACCTGGTAAAGTTCAATCTGTGGACAAGATCCCCCAAAAGGTCAGTGTGTGGACAAGTTCCTAGTAAAGGTCATTCTGTGAACAAGATCTTGGTAAAGGTCATTCTGTGTACAAGATCTTGGTAAATGTCATTCTGTGTACAAAATCCGAGTGAATGTCATGCACTTTTACCAGGTAAAGATCCTGGTAAAAGTCATTCTGTGTGCAAAATTTCATGATATAATCTGTTTAACGAAATGCCACATTTTTTCCCACGCCCGGAGACAACATCCTTTTGTCGGTTTCGCGGAATTTCTAAAGTGACATCTTTTTCAGCCGCGAAGACAATATTTTTAACATCAGTGACAGAGAAGTTATCAAGTAACTGTCTACATCTTCTTTTTCTTTTATCCTTAACAGTACCACTTTTTCTAGAAGATACTATTCTTTTGAAGGCTTTTAGCTTTTGTGGCTTAATTATTCGTTGTACAGAACTCCTTCCAATATTCAAGTTTTTAAGAATTGTTCTTTGCGCTAAATGACTTCCTGGTTTATCTTCTTGATAGCAGATGTTATCGTTAATGTAATTCACAGGTTCTGAAGGTGTTTTAGGTCTACCGCTTCCTCATTTTCTGTTAGCGCTTCCCGTTTCGCGAATCTTTTTAAGAGTCTTTCCACAGGACGTCTTTTCCACATTTTTCCAGTAAATTCTCGCAATACTCTTTCAGTCTTCCATCCCTTTTCACAGTAACAAGTTTTAATGAGAATACGATCTTCTTCTGAAAACGCCATTATGAGCACTGAGAAACTGTAAATAAAGATATCCATATATGACATGTTCATTTCTGTAGGCTTTTGCAAAAACGTGAAAATTCCTGTATGATATTGTACAATAAAATAATATTTTATCTCGATATTCGTTTTTTTTACCCATGTTGTTATTTTTTCGGAATTGCAAGAAAACTATAAAATATATCTAAACTCCGTTTTTTTGCATTCGAAAAAGGAAGATTGAAAGTATCTTGCATATGAAAATTGTCATGAATTGGAAGGAGGTTAATGAGATATTAATTTTTTTAAATGCGTCATTTGGGAGGGGGGAAAGGAACCCGATATATGAGCATATTTATTCAATGCTGTCGCTTCCAAGAGCTAAAGGTTGAATTGTCCCTTGATAAAAAATGTTAGAAATAATGGTTTTAAGCTATGGAATATGTCAACAATCGATGTTTGGGTAGACCGGGGGTCTTTTCTGTTTGGCGGCAGGCGGATCTTTTGTGCCAAATTTTCGACAATAATGCAGTTTTTAATGCTGAATACGAATATAACATTTATTTTTTGGAGAAATGAAAGCAAGTATCTAAAAAAAAGAAATTTCAAACTGTAACTTTGGTTTGTCCGATATATTTTGAACAAAAACGAAATGGAAATGAAACGCACTTAAACTGCCATATGATTTCCCAATATTATTGTTCACTCCTTTTATTATTTCTTCAAACATTCATTTGTATTTAGATATAAGTATCCCATAATATTTTTTTAAACAAATTTTCATTTCTATTGCGTTTTCGCCACATAAATTCACATAAGTAGGAATCGAGCATCTCACAGTGGGTACCGCCGTGTTCCAATATGTTTCACCTTTTTTGAGTAAATTCAAGGGGACTGCTCGTGGGGGGGGGGGCGGAGCACTGCGGAAAGACTCTCCTACGATGATCCTGAGTTTCAATCAATTGGAGGGGATGGTGGGGGGGCTGGGGGCACAGCCCCCCATTATATAATCATAATTGTTTATAAAATAATGTTCTAAACTAGTGCGCATTAAATTTTGTTTTTTTAATACTTCCTTTCATTTCTCCCAAAAAGAAATGTTATATTTGTATTCAACACTCAAAACTGCATCATTGGCGAAAATTTGGTACAAAAGATCCGCCTTCCGCCAAACAGAAAAGATCCCAGACCGGAATTGTTTTGTGAGAAAAAATTATTTACATAAATATTTCTTAAGTATTTATTTTATGAAATTATATATAATTGTAGTCCTTTAGGACATTTTCTCTTTAAAAGCGCTTGATTCTTTAATTAGTTTATAACTAAGAAAATTGATGCTTTTTAGTCTGTGGTCTAAAATACTATTTAACCTAACATAATCTTGGTTTGGTTAAGTGATTTTATAGACCGTATAATAGAGTATAGTGCAGTAGAGAGAAAAACGAATGTGTTTGTAGACCTCACCCTAAAGGAGCACTCAAGAATCGGATAAAACCAACGAATGAATTTTTATCGTAGACATAAGAATAAGAGGTGAGGGAAACAGACGAAAAGAAAAGATGGAAAATAGAGAAAAGTGGAAATAAAAAAAGTCCTGAAGACACAAAACCATGAAAAGTGTTAGATAATGAATACTACAAATTTCACACATTTTCAATTCCCCTAACTTTACATTTTTATACTCTTTTTCAGACACTCTTTAGTGAAGAACCCCTCGTTGATTGTTTTTTTTTGTTATTTTTAAATAATATAACATCCAAGTTTAGAGTTTTAATATCTGGAATTATTTGAAGACGTCATCTGTGTTTTGGATTTAATCATTGGCGCATCAGATCGTGTGGTTGAAAAGACCGACTCATTGATCTCGCTTCAATATGTTGAAATTAAAATGTATGTGTGTATGTATGTTTCATGTATGTGTATGTATGTATGTGTATGTATGCATTTATGCATCTGTGTGTATGTATTTGTATGTATATATGCATGTATGTATATATATATATATATATATGCATTTATGTGTATGTATGTATGCATGTATGTATATAGTCGTGTTTATTTTTTTAATTCTTATAAAACCGAAAAAGTAAATGTGTCGTTTGGGTGAAAACTTTTGTAATGAAATGAGTGAGAGAAGTGAAACTGTGGAAATTTCGAATCACAGGTTGATTACTAATAGCCCTTGTTATCATGAGAGCGCAACGCTCCCGAACTCCAATCTGTAACAGAAGTTAGGTTAACTCGAGAGGGAGTCTTTCTATTGCTTCTTATTTAAACCTAAGAAATGGTAACAGACGAGGGGATCACTCTGAGGAAGTTTGTAAAGAGAGATCTGTACAGAAAGTGATGAAGATGGAGGAAGTGAAGGTGTGTTACGAAGGGTAAATAGGAGTAGGAACACCTCAACAGAGAATGAGAAAAAGCAAGGTGGACAAGTAGACCTGAAATCATACCTGAATATGCTAAGGAAAGGGAAACTCCCAGGAATTTGACAGTAAATCGGTACTTGATGGGGAAAAAAGGGATTAAGACAAGATAATCCCTTCCAGCACACATGAGTGAATTTAATCCGAACCCAAGGTGGCGAGGTCAAGATAATCCCATTCCAAAATGACCAAGTTAGAATAATCTCACCCCAAAAATGACCAAGTCAAGATAATCCCAACGAAAATGACCAAAAGAAGATAATCCCACCACAAAAGGAACAAGTGAAGGTAATCCCACTCCAAATGACCAAGTGAAGATAATCCCACTCAAAAGGACCAAGTCAATATAATCCCAATCCAAATGGACCAAGTCGAGATAATCCCGCCCCCAAATGACCGAGTCAAAATACCCCCCCTCCCTAAAAAAAAAAGAAAATGCCTAAGTCAAAGTAATCCCACGTAAAAATGACCAGGTCAAGATGATCCTAGCTAAAAATGACAAAGTCAAGATAATCCCACCCAAAAATGCCCAAGTCAAGATAATCACACCCTAAAACGACCAAGTCGAGATAACCCTACCATAAAATGACCAAGTCAAGATAATTCCACACAAAAATGACTAAGTCAAGATAATCCCACCCATAAATGACCAAGTCAAGATAATCCCACCCCAAAATGACCAAGTCAAGATAATCCCACCCCAAACGACCTTGTTAAGATAATCCCACCCCAAAAGGACTAAATCAAGATAACCCACCCGAAAATGACCGAGTCAAGATAACCCACCTCAAAATGACCGGGTCAAGATAATCCCACCCAAAGATGACCGAGTCAAGATAATCCCCCCCCAAAATGACCAAGTCAAAATAATCCCACCCAAAAATGACCGAGTCAAGATAATCCTACCGAAAAAGGACCAAGTAAAGATATCCCACCCAAAAATGAACAAGTCAAGATAACCCCACCACAAAATGACTGAGTCAAGATAATCCCCCCAAAATGACCGAGTCAAGATAACCCCACCCCAAAATTGCCGTGTCAAGATAATCCCACCGAAAATGACCAGGTCAAGAAAATCCAACTCCAAAATGACAAAGTCAAGATATTCCCACCAAAATGACAGAGTCAAGATAATCTCCCGCTAAAATAACCAAGTCAAGATAACACCACCCGAAAATGACTGAGTCAAGATAATCCCCCACAAAAAAATGACCAAGTCAAGATAATCCCACCGATAAATGACCAAGTAAAGATAATCCCACCCCAAATGAACACGTCAACATAATCCCACCTTAGATGACCAAGTCAAGATAATCCCACCCCAAATGAATAAGTCAAGAAAATCCCACCGGAAAAAAAGACTAAATAAAGATAACCCACCACAAAATGACCGAGTCAAGATAATCACACCCAAAAAGGACCAAGTCAAAATAATCTACCCGCAAATGACCAAGTCAAAATAATCCCACCCAAAAATGACCGAGTCAAGATAATCCTACTGAAAATTTTTCAAGTGAAGATATCCCAGCCAAAAATGAACAAGTCAAGATAATCACACCCCAAAATGACGAAGTCAATATAATCCCACCCTAAAATGACAAAGTCAATATAATCTCACACAAAAAATTACCGCGTCAAGATAACCCCAACACAAAATTACCGCATCAAGATAATCCCACAGAAAATGACCAAGTCAAGATAATCCACGTCCAAAATGACCAAGTCAAGATAACCTCACCCCAAATAACCAAGTCAAAATAATTGCACCCCAAAATGACTGAGCCAAGATAATCCCCCGCACCCCCAAAAAATGATAAAGTCCAGATAACCCCATCCCAAAATAACCGCGTCAAGATAATCCAACCGAAAATGACCAAGTCAAGATAATCCAACTCCAAAATGACCAAGTCAAGATAATCCCACCATAAAATGACCAAGTCAAGATAATCTCAACCCAAAATTACCCAGTCAAGATAACCCCACCGCAAAATGACTGAGTCAAGATAATCCTCCCAAAATGACCGAGTCAAGATAACCCCACAGCAAAATGACTGAGTCAAGATAATCCCCCCAAAATGACCGAGTGAAGATAACCCCACCCCAAAAATTACCGTGTCAAGATAATCCCACAGAAAATGACCAAGTCAAGATAATCCAACTCCAGAAATGACCAAGTCAAGATAATCCCACTATAAAATAAACAAGTCATGATAATTCCACCCATAAATGACCAAGTCAAGATAATCCTACTGAAAAATTACCAAGTCAAGATATCCCACTCAAAAATGACCATGTCAAAATAATCACACCCCAAAATGACGAAGTCAATATAATCCCACCCTGAAATGACCAAGTCAATATAATCTCACCCCAAAATTATCGCGTCAAGATAACACCACTGACAAATTACAGCGTCAAGATAACTCCACAGAAAATTACCAGGTCAAGATAATTCAACTCCAAAATGACCAAATCAAGATAATCCCACCCCAAATGCTTAAGTCAAGATAATCCCACCCCAAAATTATCAAGTCCAGATAACCCCATCCTAAAATTACCGCGTCAAGATAATCCCACCCAAAATGACCAAGTCACGATAATCCCACCCCAAAATGACCAAGTCAAGATAAGCCCACCACAAAATGACTCTTTCAAGATAATCCCATACCAAAATGATTAAGTCAAGATAATTAAACTCCAAAATGACCAAGTCAAGATAATCCCACCACAAATGACCAAGTCAAGATAATCCCACCCCCAAAATGACTGAGCTAAGATAATCCCCCCAAAAAAATGACTGAGCCAAGATAATCCCCCCCCCTAAAAAAAATGACCGAGTCCAGATAACCCCACCCCAAATTACCGCGTCAAGATAATCCCACCGAAAATGACCAGGTCAAGATAAGCCAACTCCCAAATGACCAAGTCAAGATAATCCACCCCCAAATGACCAATTCAAGATAATCCAACCCCAAAATGACCAAGTCAAGATAATCCTACCATAAAATGACCAAGTCAAGATAATCAAACCGCAAATGACCAAGTCAAGATAATCCCACCCCAAAATGACTGAGCCAAAATAATCCCCACCCCCCAAAAAATGACCGAGTCCAGATAATACCCACCCCAAATTACCGCGTCAAGATAATCCCACCGAAAATGACCAAGTCAAGATAAGCCAACTCCCAAATGACTAAGTCAAGATAATCCACCCTCAAATGACCAAGTCAAGATAATCCAACTCTTAAATGACCAAGTCAAGATAGTCCAACTCCCAAATGACCAAGTCAAGATAAACCCACCGTAAAATTACCAAGTCAAGATAATCCAACCCCAAAATGACCAAGTCAAGATAATCCTACCATAAAATGACCAAGTCAAGATAATCTCACCCCAAATGACCAAGTCAAGATAATCCCACCCCAAAATGACTGAGCCAAGATAATCCCCACCCCCCAAAAAAATGACCGAGTCCAGATAATACCCACCCCAAATTACCAAGTCAAGATAATCCCACTGAAAATGACTAAGTCAAGATAAGCCAACTCCCAAATGACTAAGTCAAGATAATCCACCCTCAAATGACCAAGTCAAGATAATCCAACTCTTAAATGACCAAGTCAAGATAGTCCAACTCCCAAATGACCAAGTCAAGATAAACCCACCGTAAAATTACCAAGTCAATATAATCTTATCCAAAAATGACCAAGTCAAAATAACCCCACCCCAGAATTACCGCGTCAAGATAATCCCACCGAAAATGACCAAGTCAAAATAATCCAACTCCAAAATGACCAAGTCAAGATAACCAACCATAAAAATGACCAAGTTCAGATAATCTCACCCAAAAATGACCAAGTCAAGATAACCTCACCCCAAAATTATCGTGTCAACATAATCCCAACGAAAATGACCAATTCAAGATAATCCAACCCCAAAATGACCAAGTCAAGATAATCCTACCATAAAATGACCAAGTCAAGATAATCTCTCCCCAAAATGACCAAGTCAAAATAATCCCACCCATAAATGACCAAGTCAAGATAATCCTACTGAAAAATTACCAAGTCAAGATATCCCACCTAAAAATGACCGCGTCAAGATAATCACAGCCCAAAAAAGCCAATTCAAGATAATCTCACCCAAAAATGACCAAGTCAAGATAATCCTACCCCAAAATGACTGAGGCAAGATAATCCCCCAAAGTGACCGAGTCAAGATAATGTAACCCCAAAAGGACTGAGCCAAGATAATCCCCCCCCCCAAAATGATCAAGTCCAGGTAACCCTACCCCAAAATTATCGCGTCAAGATAATCCCACCGAAAATGACCAAGTCAAGATAATCCAACTCCAAAATGACCAAGTCAAGATAATCCTACAATAAAATGACCAAGTCAAGATAATCTCAACCCAAAATGACCCAGTCAAGATAACCCCACCGCAAAATGACTGAGTCAAGATGATCCCCCCAAATGATCGAGTCAAGATAACCCCACCCCAAAATTACCGTGTCAAGATAATCCCACCGAAAATGACCAAGTCAAGATAATCCAACTCCGAAGAGACCAAGTCAAGATAATCTCACCATAAAATGACCAAGTCAAGATAATTCCACCCATAAATGACCAAGTCAAGATAATCCTACTGTAAAATTACCAAGTCAAGATATCCCACCCAAAAATGACCATGTCAAGATAAACACACCCCAAAATGACTAAGTCAATATAATCCTACCCTAAAATGACCAAGTCAATATAATCTCACCCAAAAATTATTGCGTCAAGATAACACCACTCCAAAATTACAGCGACAAGATAACTCCACAGAAAATTACCAAGTCAAGTTAATCCAACTCCAAAATGACCAAGTCAAGATAATCCCACCACAAATGACCAAGTCAAGATAATCCCACTCCAAAACTATCAAGTCTTGATAACCCCACCCTAAAATTACCGCGTCAAGATAATCCCACCGAAAATGGCCAAGTCACGATAATCCCACCCCAAAATGACCAAGTCAAGATAAGCCTACCACAGAATGACTCTTTCAAGATAATCCCACACCAAAATGACCAAGTCAAGATAATTCAACTCCAAAATGACCAAGTCAAGATAATCCCACCCCAAATGACCAAGTCAAGATAATCCCACCCCAAAATGACTGAGCCAAGATAATCCCCCTCGGTAAAAAAGACCAAGTCCAGATAACCCCACCCCAAAATAACCGCGTCAAGATAATCCCACCGAAAATGACCAAGTCAAGATAAGCCAACTCCCAAATGACGAAGTGAAGATAATCCACCCCCAAATGACCAAGTCAAGATAATCCAACTCCATAATGACCAAGTCAAGATAATCCAACTCCCAAATGACGAAGTCAAGATAATTTAACTCCCAAATGACCAAGTCAAGATAATCACACTCCCAAATGACCAAGTCAAGATAATCCTACCATAAAATGATCAAGTCAATATAATCTCATCCAAAAATGACCAAGTCAAGATAACCCCACCCCAAAATTACCGCGTCAAGATAATCCCAGCGAAAATGACCAAGTCGAGATAATCCAACTCCAAAATGACCAAGTCAAGATAATCCCACCATAAAATGACCAAGTCAAGAAAATCTCACCCAAAAATGACCAAGTCAAGATAACCCCACCCCCCAAAAACCTGAGTCAAGATAATCCCCCTAAAATGACCGAGGCAAGATAACCCAACCCCAAAATTACCGTGTCAATATAATCCCACCGAAAATGACCAATTCAAGATAATCCAAATTCAAAATGACCAAGTCAATATAATCCTACCATAAAGGAACAAGTCAAGATAATCTTACCCCAAAATAACCAAGTCAAGATAAAACCACCCAAAAATGACTGAGTCAAGATAACCCCACTCAAAAATTACAGTCAAGATAATTCCCCCCAAAATGACGAAGTCAAGCTAATCTCACTCAAAAATGATCAAGTCCAGATAACCCCTCCCCAAAATTACCGCGTTAAGCTAATCCGACCGAAAATGACACATTCAAGATAACCCAACTCCAAAATGACTAAGTCAAGATAATCTCACCCTAAAACGACCCAGTCAAGATAACCCCACCGCAAAATGACTGAGTCAAGATAATCCCCCCAAAATGACTGAGTCAAGATAAGCCCACCCAAAAATTACCGTGTCAAGATAATCCCACCGAAAATGACCAACTCAAGATAACCCAACTCCATAATGACCAAGTCAAGATAATCCAACTCCAAAATGACTAATTCAAGATAATCCTACTGAAAAATTACCAAGTAAAGATAATCCTACCCCAAAATTATCAAGTCCAGATTACCCCACCCTAAAATTACCGCGTCAAGATAATCCCACCGAAAATGACCAAGTCACGATAATCCCACCCCAAAATGACCGCGTCAAGATGATCCCATCGAAAATGACCAAGTCAAGATAGGCCAACTCCAAAATGACCAAGTCAAGATAATCGCACCATAAAATGAGCAAGTCAAGATAATCTCACTCCAAAATGACCAAGGCAAAATAACCCCTCCTCAAAATGACTGAAACATATAATCTCCCCCAAAATGACCGAGTCACGAAAATCCCACCCCAAAATGACCAAGTCAAGATAAGCCCACACAAAATGACTTTTTCAAGATAACCCCCCCCCCCCAAAAAAAATGACCAAGTCAAGATAATCCCACCATAAATTGACCAAGTCAAGATAATTCCACCATAAATTGACCAAGTCAAGGTAATCTCACCCAAAAATGACCAAGTCAAGACAACCCCACCCAAAAATGACTAAAATGACTGAGTCAAGATAATCCCCCAAACTGACCGAGTTAAGATAACTCCACCCCAAAATTACCGTGTCAACATAATCCCACCGAAAATGACCAAGTCAAGATAATCCAAATCCAAAATGACCAAGTCAAGATAATCCCACCAAAATGACCGAGTGAAGATAATCTCACCCCAAAAATAACGAAGTCAAGTTAACACCTCCCCCCCCTTAAAATGACTGAGTCAAGATAATCTTACTAAAAAATGACCAAGTAAAGAGAATCCCCCCAAAATGACCGAGTCAAAATAACCCCACCCCAAAATTACCGTGTCAAACATAATCGCACCGAAAATGACCAGGTCAAGATAGTCCAACTCCAAAATGACCAAGTCAAGAAATCACACCAAAATGACCGAGTCAAGATAATCTCACCCCAAAATAACCAAGTCAAGATAACACTCCCCCCTTAAAATGACTGAGTCAAGATAATCTTACCCAAAAATGACCAAATCAAGATAATCACACCCAAAAATGACGAAGTCAATATAATCACACCCTAAAATGACTAAGTCAATATAATCTCACCCCAAAATTACCGCGTCAAGATAACCCCACCACAAAATTATAATGTCAAGATAACCCCATATAAAATGACCGAGTCAAGATAATCCAACTCCAAAATGACCAAGTCAAGATAATCTCACCCCAAATTACCAAGTCAAGAAATCCCACTAAAATGACCGAGTCAAGATAACCTCACCCCAAAATAACTAAGTCAATATAACCCCCCCCCCCCCTCCCATCAAATGACTGAGTCAAGATAATCCCACCTAAAAATGACCAAGTCAAGATAATCTCACCGAAAATGACCAACTCAAGATATTCCAACTCCCAAATTACCAAGTCAAGATAATCACACCATAAAATGACCAAGTCATCAAAATCTCACCCAAAAATGACCAAGTCAAGATAACCCCACCCCAAAATTACCGCGTCAAGATGATCCCATCGAAAATGACCAAGTCAAGATAGGCCAACTCCAAAATGACCAAGTCAAGCTAATCCCAACATAAAATGAGCAAGTCAAGACCCCCCCCCTAAAATGACCAAGTCAAGATAACCCCTACTCAAAATGACTGAGTCAAGATAATCTCCCCCCAAATGACCGAGTCACGATAATCCCACCCCAAGATAACCAAGGCAAGATAAGCCCACACAAAATGACTCTTTCAAGATAATCCCCCCCCCCCTAAAAAAAATGACCAAGTCAAGATAATCCAACTCCAAAATAACCAAGTCCAGATAATCCAACTCTAAAATGACCAAGTCAAGATAATCCCACCATAAAATGACCAATTCAAGATAATCCCCCCAAAATGACCAAGTCAAGATAATCCCAACGAAAATGACCAAGTAAAGATAATCCAACTCCAAAATGACCAATTCAAGATAATCCCACCCCAAAATGACTGAGTCAAGATAATCCCCCAAAATAACCGAGTCAAGATAACCCCACCCCCAAATTACCGTGTCAGGATAATCCCACCGAAAATGATCGAGTCAAGATAATCCAACTCCAAAATGACCAAGTCAAGATAACCCGACAGAAAATGACCAAGTCAAGATAATCCAACTCCAAAATGACCAAGTCAAGATAATCCCCCAAATGACCAAGTCAAGATAATCCCGGCCCCAAATGACCGAGCCAAGATACTCCCACCTAAAAATGACCAAGTCAAGATAATCCCACCGAAAATGACCAACTCAAGATATTCCAACTCCCAAATTACCAAGTCAAGATAATCACACCATAAAATGACAAAGTCATCAAAATCTCACCCAAAAATGACCAAGTCCAGATAACCCTACCTCAAAATTACCGCATCAAGATACTCCCACCGAAAATGACCAAGTCAAGATAATCCAACTCCCAAATTCCCAAGTCAAGATAATCCCATCATAAAATGACCAAGTCATTATAATCTCACCAAAAAATGACCAAGTCAAGATAACCCCTCTTCAAAATGACTGAGTCAAGATGGTCTCCCCCAAAATGACCGAGTCACGATAATCCCACCCAAAAATGACCAAGTCAAGATAAGCCGACCACAAAATGACTCTTTCAAGATAATCCCACACCAAAATGACCAAGTCAAGATAATCCAACTCCAAAATAACCAAGTCAAGATAATCCAACTCCAAAATGACCAAGTCAAGATAATCCCACCATAAAATGACCAAGTCAAGATAATCCCACCCTAAAATGACCAAGTCAAGATAATCCCACCCCAAAATGACTGAGCCAAGATAATCTCCCCCCCCCCAAAAAAAATGGCCAAGTCCAGATAACTCCACCCCAAAATTATCGTGTCAAGATAATCCCACCGAAAATGACCAAGTCAAGATAATCCAACTTCCGAATGACTAATTCAATATAATCCCAGCATAAAATGACCAAGTCAATATATTCTCATCCAAAAATGACCAAGTCAAGATAACCCCAACATAAAATTACCGCGTCAAGATAATCCCACCGAAAATAACTAAGTCAAGATAATCCAACTCCAAAATGACCAAGTCAAGATAATCCCACCATAAAATGACCAAGTCAAGATAATCTCACCCAAAAATGACAAAGTGAAGATAACCCCACCCCAAAAAGACTGAGTCAAGATAATCCTTAAAAAATGATCAAGTCAAGATAATCCCACCCCAAAATGACAAGTCAAGATAATCCCCTCTACAAGTACCAAGTCAAGTTAATCACACCCCAAAATGACCGATTAAAGATAATCACACCTAAAAATGACCAAGTCAAGATAGTCCCACCCAAAAATGACCAAGTCAAGATATCCCCACCCCAAAATGACTAATTCAAGATAACCCTACCCTAAAATGACCAACTCAAGATAATCCCCCTTCAAATGAACAGTCAAGATAATCCCACCCCAAAAAGACCTAGTCAAGATAATCCCACCCCAAAATGACCAAGTCAAGATAATCCCACCCAAAAATGACCAAGTCAAGATAATCCCACCTAAAAATGACCAAGTCAAGATAATCCTACCTAAAAATGACCAAGTCAAGATAATCTCACCCAAAAATGACCAAGTCAAGATAATCCCACCCCAAAATGACCAAGTCAAGATAATCCCACCCAAAAAATGACCAAGTCAAGATAATCCCTCCCTTAAAGTAAAGTAAATTGAAACAGTTTGACAGAAGGATAAAAATGAAAAGAATCTTATTATCTATTTCAAGAATTTAAAGAGTATTTAATATTAATTATTCTGTTTAATTAATTATTTAATATTATTTTATGATTAAGGGAATAATGTGTATAGCCATCGTCAATCTCGATGTTTCGATAAGCTTTCCATTGGCCATTGTGTACATGGTTGTTCCCGGTCCGACTTTCTCAATTATTGGCAAGATGGTCGCTGCATTGAGTGGTTCAACCTTCTTCAAGTAGTAGCCGTAGTAGTGGGGCGCCAACCTGCCTTTATCCAATCGGATTCCCAAACAGATAATGAAATATACATAAAGGTCAGTATGAAATTCACTGGTGAGCACAGATGGCCCCAGGGTCCGGTCATCTTAGGGGAAGAGGTGCCGGGATCAAACCCGGTACCGCAGCGTTGGCAGACCAACGCCGTGTCCACTCGGCTCTAAGTAATGCCGGAGACGTAGAAGAAACGACTGCAAATACCCATAAATGAGTTAGAGGTGAACGACCCCGGTGAAGCTTTGGTTTATGGCCACAAATAACCCTAATCATTTGTACAATTTTCTCTCACCCTAATCAAGTTTGATGGGGTTCTCGTTAAAATGGTTAGGACAAATTTCACGACGAAGAAAATCCGTAGTCAATCGTAGGTTTTATTAAAGGTTAAAATACCGTCACAGCCTCCGGTGACATTTTACCGATACGATTTTACCTAATGATGTCCAGCATTACCAAGTAAATATGTTCCTTCTCCAAAATGACCAAATAAAGATGATCCCTCCAAAAATGACCGAGTAAAGATTATCCCTCCCCAAAATGACCAAGTTAACATGATCCCTCCTAAAAATGACCAAGTAAACATGATCCCTCTCAAAAATGACAAGTAAACATGCTCCCTCTAAAAAATGACAAGTAAACATGATCCCTCTCCAAAATGACAAGTAAACATGATCCCTCTAAAAAATGACCAAGTAAAGATTATCCCTCACCAAAATGACCAAGTAAACATGATCCCTCCCCAAAATGACCAAGTAAAGATTGTCCCTACCCAAAATGACCAAGTAAAGATTATACCCCCCAAAATGACCGAATAAAGATTATAACTAAAAAAATGACCAATTAAAGATTATCCCTCAGCAAAATGACCAAATTACGATTCTCCCTCTCCAAAGTGACCAAATAAACATGCCCTCACAGAAATGACCAAGTAAACATGATCCCTCCCCAAAATGACCAAGTAAAGATTATACCTCTCAAAATGACCAAGTAAAGATTATTACACACAAAAATTACCAAGTAAAGATTATCCCTCACCAAAATGACCAAATAAAGATGATCCCTCCCAAAAATGACCAAGTAACGATTATCCCTCTCCAAAGTGACCAAATAAACATGCCCTCACAAAAATGACCAAGTAAACATGATCCCTCCCCAAAATGACCAAGTAAAAATTATCCTTTCCAAAATGACCAAGTAAAGAGTACTCTTTCCAAAATGACCAAGTAAACATGATTTTTCCCCAAAATGACCAAGTAAAGATGATCCCTCACCAAAATGATAAAATAATCCCTCCCAAAATAAAATGGAAGGATTATCTTTACTTGGTCCAAAATAATAATTTTCTTTGCGAAATTTAGTGCGCACTAAAAACCTTTTGGTCAATTTTATCCTCGAATTGTTCTCCACTGGAACCATTCGATCAATTTTATCCTGGAATTGTTTTATGCTGAAAATAAAAATTCCCTACCTCTGCAAGTAGTTCGTTCCACATTTCGCACACATTCATTATGTGAAGTAATTGCCTACCAAAGTATTCCTGAACCATCAAAGTTCAAAATTTTAGCCGTAGTTCATAGTAAAACTTTAGCTATGGGTAAATTCTGCCGATCAATATTCTCGAAACTACCAAGAATTTTGAACACAATTAGTTGACTACGCAGTCTCTTAGTCTCTAATGAAAAAAAACCGAGTTTTTCCAGTCGCTTCTGATAGTCTTTATGGATAATCGATGAGATCAGGTTCGATGTCCTGGATTTCATGCTTTTCTGTCACTCGATGTCTTTTTGATGGCTGGGGGGTCAAAACTGACCCGTGTACTCCAAGATACGTCGAGTTATACATAGGCCGGAAAATCTCCTTGTTTCGTAAACTGAATACCTCTAAATGTAACCTAACAGTCGTTGAGTCTTTTTATCCATCTCAACATTCTCGAGAACTTTAAGTAGTTGCTAATCATTGCAGCTTTCTTTCTCCACTTCGGTGACCCTTAGTACCTGCTCTTGTAGAGATTAGTCTCACCAAGGGTTCACATAATCGATGTGCATTAACTTTCACTTTTCTATGCTGAAAAGTATCTGAAACGAGTTTGACCACTCATCTATCCAGCGCAGGCAAACTTTCAACCACTCGTGTCTCAACTCTTTCGTCGTCTCCAAAGTTGGTTATTTGACTAAATTAACCATCACCTTGAAGGACTCCACTCGTCACCGACTACCAATGAGAGATCTGACTGTTGATCAAGAATCTTTTCCCTTCTCCAGACCTCTAGTTTTGTATCCAGTTCCGAACTTTTCTTTAAACCGGAGTGAACTGCCACCATCGTCATCGCCATCGCTTTCGCCCGTTCCGGCCTCAAATCCTCCATTGAACGGCTCAATTTTGTCCACTTAAGCTCTCGTTTCCTGTCCCCCTCACCAAGCGTTGCAATATTTTGGTCACTACCTCGGAGAACTATTAACAGGAACGATCATTGGAAATAAAGCCTGAGTATAATGGCAAGTTCATTCTAAGACTATTGTCTGATATACTAGATAAACTAGTCTCGGAATAAAACTTCTAGTATGCTATTGGGTTATTTCTATGGTGACTACCTCCGGAAAACTTGTCCACAGACTCGTGACGAAGTAGATTTACCTGTGTGGGTTAGGGCCGGAAAGGTACGCAAGCCTACAGATTTCAGTTGCAGCATGCTGGCACATGTTAACCCTGAGTCACCTTGGGGGAAGGGGGTAACCAACCATAAATACTGGTGGCGAAAGAAAATTACTAAGGACTAAGATTTTTTTTGCATAGTACATGTACTCAAAAATAGAAATTGGAGAAGACAATAATGCACATGTCCGTAAAGGTGTATCATTATTGTTAATGTTATTATTAAGCTTCGTATAAAAAGTGGTAAGGTTAGATGACGTGAGAATTTGGCGTATATATAGAACCAGGTTAGTCTAAAGAAGGAACTACCTGGGGCCCTCAGGAGCGGAACAGCGAGCAGCTCTCCAGAGCCTGCACAGGCTCAGCCATGAATATAGATCTCGCTGCCTGAAAATGGGTTAAGAAAAGGTCGGGGGAGGGGGGGGGGGCAACAGAGTAGGAGTCTTTCTGTACATTTCATGTTTAATGCTTTCCGGTGTCAAATTGAGCGGGGGCCGTTGCAGTTCATACAAGGCGATGGGGTGAGGCAATCGACTGCATTCCGAACCCGGATTAGTCGAGTGGCTATGCCGCAAGCCCGTTAAGGTCCTCAACAGATAGACAGCCAGAGAGATAGACAGAATGACATATATACAACACAAACAGCCAGACCAACCAACAGACAAAATGACAAACATGACAGATTGACTGATATACAGAATGGCATAAACAGACAAACAGGCTGAGTGACCAACATAATGACTTGCAAATAGATAGACAGGCAAAAAGACTAAGTGACAAACAGAAACACAGAGGAAGAGACAAAATGACGTACATAATAATAAACAGACAGACAGAATGACCTACATCTTTAAAGAGGAGCTCTGACACTGCAGGGGAGCTAGATGTGGGTGGCAGATTAAGCACTGCATAGATCATCAGCCAAGTTAAGAAGTGATGAAGAGAAGGAGTCTGCAAAAGGCTAATCAATGGCCTATACGAGTAACCAACAAAACGGAGTGACTTGACGCACTAGGAACCAGAAGAAGACCGAAATCCTTAGATCTTGTACCTGCTCCTCAACAAGAAAAGGTTCTCTTACTAAGTCTATGTCAGATTAAAAAAAAAAATGTTTTAGGTTCGTGCAACCACTCATTATTTACACCTGTGTCTTTTCTCAAACGGGTTTAGAACCAGCCATGGTAGAGTAAATTAAATGATAAATACATACATAAATCCATCTTCCTCAAGAAGTCTACGATGGCCGTTGCCATCAATTTGATCATCTTTTAAAGAAAATTAAGATGCAATCTTTTAATTAGGATTCGTCAATGAATTAAACCATTTGTATAGCAACATATGGCAATATTTTCCAATAGCAGGATTCCTGCCAAGTGTATTTTCTAGCAGATGACCGTCACAAGAGGGCGATGGCAACAAAGAGTAGAGACAACATGGATATTCGGCCAAGAACGCAGATGAAAGTAAAGATGTAGATAAGTTTTTGATATAGCATTTTTTGGTATTTAACAACTGCTAAATTATGTCATCAGCAGGTTATATAAATTTACATTACCTAAAATTAATGTAGTGAATACACTAAAGTTATTACAGTCATTTTTTCCAACAATACTTTATCTATCTACCAGGCAATGGGTTCACCACTTTCCCTTACAGAGGGAGCTTGCAGTTCGCTACTAAGACTAAAATTTAAAATCCCCCCAAAAACAGCCATGGTTAAATTTTTATCAATTTTCGGAACTTCGCCAATTATAATCATTTAAAAAAGGAACTTTAAACTAAATTTCCCACATTTCAAAATATCACGTTGCTAAAATATAGTTATAGAAGAAGATATATAAAAATAAATCTTCTGAACTTCACCATTTGTAATTCTTTGGGTTTTAAAAAATTCACAAAATTTCGATACTTATATTTATTTCTGAACTTCATCATTTTGTTTTTTTAATATTATAAAGGAATTATTAGAAATAACTTTGATAAAAAACATAAGTCATAACGAAACTAAGATGAAATTATTATTAAAATACTCAAAAAAATCCCCTTTTTAATTTTTAGAGTTGGGGATGATGATGATGATGATGATGATATAACTTATAAATGGTACAATTTTAACAGAAGAATTCGCGAATGTCTTAAAATGACTAGCTAATTTATGGTAACTAACTTAATTTCAATATTACCAATTATTTTCTTAGCTATTTTGAAAACTCGACATTCTTTTTTGGTTACCTTTTTGACCTTATCTAGCTCCTAACAATAGACAATAGTACAACGCATTGAATTCGTGAACACATTCAATATGCTGCAAACCTCAAATAATCGGAAATATTTACTAATGGTCAGTTCCTATTATGTTGTGGCTCTTCGTACTTCACTATTAAATCATTAAGGGTGATGTTTTCATATATTTTACACTACTAGTTAACTCCCCTTGTGTTCTGACCCCTAGCAAGAAATTTTGCTAGACAGTCACAAGGAAGCTTATATATATGATCCTAAAAATTAAATGCACGGTTGGATTTCAGAAAAGTTCAGGGCATTTAAAAACATCCACTAATGACGTAAAATGAGTCTAACGAGAAAAGACCGCAGGTTCATGGAATGGTTTCTCAAAAAAAGCACTTGATTTTCAACGAGGTCCTTCCGCTTCAGTTTGGCAATTTGGAACTTACAAGCGATTGTCATTCTGGTTTTATGTAGATTTCATTATCCTCCTCGGGGGATCTTGTCCACGATGTAATAGAGATGGATGATGATGGCGCAACTAACTGTGGAAAGAAAGATTCTTTACAGGTCGATCCAAAAGCCTCTCCTAAGTAAGAAAATTAAATTCTCCCTAGGTGGGGAGTTCCATCAAAACCAAAAGTACGCAAAGTGGAGCCTCAATTACGTCGGGGCCCCTCATTCAGAGATTACTTGGCGTTTTATAGCCATCTGGCTTCAAGCGCTTTCTAGTTATTCGCTCCACTGAAGGCATCATGTGGGCCAAGGGTAACATGTTCCATCAGAGAAGAGCACTAGCTAGCCTGATTGGTAGAGAGCCGAAGGTGACCCGTTTCTCGGACAGGAGCCGTCTGACGAATGCGTCGGATCCTTCAGAGGCGGCCAAGATTAGTGCTCTTCGGACACTTGATGGCACCGGTGAGTTTGACGTCGCACTCTGCCATGTACGTTGTGAAAGGAGTAGTTTATGCGAGGGATCTTATGGACAACTCTATAGATGACAACCCATTAGAGCTGGACAACTAAGGAGCGGTCAAGGTCAAACGTGTGGTGAGAAAACAGATGGGAGCCTTGAGACCCACCCCTACACTCTTCATCACGCTCGACTGTGACAGGCTCCCTGAGTCGGTGCGTGCCGGTTGGTGGCGCTACCGTGTGAAGGCATTCGTACCACTGCGGCGGAGGTGATACTACTGCCACCGCTTCGGCCACATGAATCGCTCATGTGGACGTGAAAAGTCAGGGTTATCCGAAGTCTGTGTAAGTTACTCCAAGGACGCATACGTGTTATGCCTCAATGTTAAGAAAGCCACCCTCTTCTCCTGGCCCCTCCAGGCCTACGAGCACGGTCGTTTCCGTGCCCACTTCCAACCCTTCTGCGAGTTCTACCCACCTTGTGCACCCCCTGGTATAGCTGGTGACACAAAGAGTTCGAATCTAGCCCCGGTTAAAAACAGGGCTCCTTCCCCTTCCCACAGCATGACCGTTTTCCTTATTGTGAAACGGCCGCGTGCCTCCACCGAGTCGTTAGACTCACAGGAGGCAACACCCCTGAAGTAAGTCGTGATGACTTCTTCCGGGGTTCCTAAAGCTGCCTCCCGAAAGGACAGACTAAAGGAGCTTCGGATCCTACGCCCATACCCAGGCGTAGGCTGGGTGACTCAAAGACGGTGGATACTCCAAAGCAGAGACCCCTGACTCCGAAGCCGCCCTGCCTGCCTAAGGTAACGAAGCGGAGGGAGGAAATGACCCGCATGGCGAGCGCAACCTCTCCTGATAAATCCTCGAAGGCAACACCGCCTTCATCGCATTGTCTGGCTAACAGCGCCCGCAGTTCTGCCTCCGGTAAGCATACGGCCAATCACGTGAAGGCCTTCTCTTCGAAGAAGGTCCACGCATCTTCACCGAGCTAGGCCTGGAGGGCATATTGCTTCAATGGAATTGCCTCGGACTCCGGGCCAGCTGGGATGAGCTGCCGAGGCTCGTCTCCTCTCGTTTTCCCTTAGATATATTTTTGCATTAGACCATGCTTGGCGCGTGTCCCCTGCCCACTCTCTCGGGGTATAAGGGTTTTGCGACCCTACCACCACGAGATTGGAGCGAGCATAAGGATGCGCCATTTACACCCAGCATGATGTCTCTGTTGTTCTCTCTTCTGTAGATACTTCGTTTCAAGCAGTATCTGTGTAGCTGTACCTAAATAGGAGGTACACTGTTATTTCTGCGTACATTTACCGTGAGCCGACTTCGATGTAGGGGACTTCCGCCGTGTCGTTGCACGGTTGCCGAGGCCTTTTCTCTTGCTCGGGGATCTGAACAGTAGACACCCCCTCTGAGTAGATTAATGCATCAATCCCAGGGGTCAGGTCCTTGCCAAAATGATTGACGAGCTGGAAATAGGTGTCCTAGATGTGGATATATTTACTCATCACTGCCCGAGAACCGCTTTATTTTCCTGTCACGATCTATCTTTGTGCTTTCCAGATGCACGGACTGAATTTGGGAGGGAGTAGTCGATGACCTCCATGGTAATCGGACCCCGCGTTCGTGCCGGAGTCCTTCGCAACCACTTTCTCCGCATTCTCGCATGCTTCGATACCTGGGTGATCGAGGCATAGCCTTTTTGTTAGAATTGTTCAACAGGACTTGGGTAGAGGGTATCCTCTCAGATTCCTGGCGAATCGCTACTGTGCTCGCTTTTCGCAAACCAGGGAGATATCACTCTACCCCGGCCGGTTTCCGCCCAATCTCTCTAAAATCCTGCATGTGTAAGTTGATGGAGAAATTGATAAATGATAGATTTGCCTTTTTTCTGGACAGCGGAGGGCCATCTCTCTTCTGCACAGTGCGGCTTCCGCAAGTTCCCCTCCACGTCGGATACTCTGCCCCGACTGGAAAATGCCGTCTGAGAGGCCTTCATTCGTAGAAAGAACTACTCCACGGTGTTTTTTTGTTCGAGAGAAGGCCTATGATACCACATGGCGATACGGTATCATGGAGACTATCCACACGATGGAGGCCAAGGGACGCCTTCCAATCTTTATATCTGAATTTTTGCGTTATCGTCGATTCCGCGTACTGAGAACCCTCTCCAGCTCAATGGAGCAGGAAAAGAAGGTCCACAAGGAAGTGTCTTACTCTTTGCCCCGAACATCAACAGCATCACCTCAGTGCTGCCGGAAGATTTTTTTTGCTACGCTCTCCGTGGATGACCTTTCGATCTCTTTTGGCGCGGCCCAGATGCCAACTCTGGAGCGTCGAATCAACAGGCATTTAACCGCGTCTCTCGCTATACCAAAGCACACAGGCTTCGGGATTCCTTGGCCAAGACTAATGTGGTGCACATCTGCCGCCATCCACGGTTCCACCCTGACCCAGACTTGCTTCTAAATGAGGTTCGCCTCGGAGTGGTGGATTTCTACCGTTTTTTTGGTCTTGTATTTGAGCTACACTCATCTGGGAGGCTCATATCTGCAGCCTAGGGTCTCTTTTACCAGAGCCATGGATATTCTTCATTCTCTGACGTTCAGTGCATTGGGCGCTGAGAGGACTACTGCATTACTTTTTTATCAATCCTTTGTTCTTTCGAAGCTCTACTCCGGATGCGTGTTTTATGCATCCGCAGCCGAGCATGTATTACATCAGGTGGACTCGAGCCACCACACCGGCCTACAACTGGCGATCGGTGCCTTCCGCACTTTCCCCATAGAGAACCTACTTGTTGATGCTGGGAAGATGCTAATCGCTTTGTGCCGTGCACAGTGCATTATTCGCCTGTATGCGCAAGCCAAGCGCCTCACTCAGTCGCCAACAGCTCTCGAAGGTGCCTATGCCACCGAAAGACGCCAATCATAGGGCTAGGTAACATCTTCGAGAGCTAGGTATAGCTCTCAGACCAGTGGCGCCACTGCTTTTGCCCAGGAAGCCACCCTGATGGGTAACACCTTTGACTACTTGTCGCCTCACTTCTGCTCTCAAAGCTTGTACAGCGCCGAGAGTATTGCGTTCGGCCTTTTTGGAGCACACTTCGTATCACGCTGGAACTGTGCCAGTGTATACGGATCGATCCAAGTCCAAAGAGGGGTCGGTTTCCACGCCGTATCCCATCTGTTTGAAGTCAGCGGGGCACTGCCAGGCGCTGCGTCTGTCTTCACAGCCGATCAGGTTGCAATACACCACTCTATACGGGAGATAACGCGACGTGCACCGTTCGGATACCGGATTGTGATTTATAGCGATTCACAAAGCGCGCTTAGAGCTCCCGGGGCATTGGAATCTCCGCATCCCCTGGTTTGCGATATCCGTGACACTACGGTTTTCGCGAGCAGGGCAGATGTCAAGACTATTTTCTGCTCGGTTCCTGGTCATGTATGAATTGAGGGGAATAAATGCACCGATTATGAAGCTAAAGGGTCCACGAGGACTGGTCGAACCGACCAGCGTTTCGCTCTTCCTCAAACCGATTACATAGGCAGAAATAGGGCCATTGCGCTGCGCCTGTTCCCATGGACCTAATACCAATGCCGCGACGACTTAACGTTGCTTTCTGTTGTCTGCAAATTAAACACACTCGCGAGATGTACCGCCATTTGATGGAACTCTCACCTGCGCCATATTGCGAAGACTGTGTTGTTCCCCAGACTGCTCGGCACATTCTTGTTGAATGTTCTATCCTGGATAATCTTCGCACACGTTACCTGTCACGGTACCGGGACGAGCGGGGTTGCTACCTCTTGTCCCTTGTACTCGAGACTGATGGTTCGTTCACACAAACTTGCGGACTAAACGACTTTTTGGCGGAGGCTGGCCTATTTTACTTTATTGACTGCTTGTTGTAGTTCGCATCTTCCTGCGCCGGCCGGGGGGAGGTGGGCCTACCCCCGGCCCCGGAGCCCGCTTCCTTCTTATTGCCTTTTTGATTTGTTTGCTTTTTTTGTTGCTTTTTTCAACCTTTGTCCTTTTATCGTTATGTTTTGTTATTTACATATTGTTATTTGTTTTTTCATATAGCCTAGTAGTAAGCTGTGTTGAGTAGAGCGACTTATGCCCAAGTAGGCAGTCGCCAGATGGGCTCCTAAAATAAATGAAAAAATGCCTATGTCATCTATCCTCCTCGGGGATTCAAACGGTAGGCAACCAAATCTAAGGGTCCTACACAATCAATCTCAGGAATCAGTTTTTTGCCGACCCAATCGAAGAATTCGTGATAAGTGTCTTTAATGTTGATAAGTTTACGCATCACTTTATTTTCTTGTTTCAAACTGCCCCTTTGCTCCCCAAACCTACAGCCTGATTTTTAGTGGGAAGTAGTCGATGACTTTCATGGTAGTGACCACTTTCCTATCCAACTATCATTTTCAGGACAGCTTTCACCCGAGAAACCACCCATGTGCTGCTTGTAACGGGCGCAGTGTCTTGCGTTTCAGGCTATAACTGATTTACCTATCCCAGTCGAGGATTTTAAGCCGGTTTATAAGATTGTTGAACTCTTCTCTAGCAATCTTATCGCCGTGGGCCTGACAACGATTTCTATAACTTTTGGCGACTTTTCTGGCCGCCCGAGTGTGAAACGGCCTTAAGAGAAAAGCGATACGCCTATATGCGATATAAGTGTCGCCCAAACTATCTCACCGTAGGTGAATTTCGTTGAGCGAGGGCTAGGTTCAGGATATTTCGAAACACGCCCGTCGCTCTTCTTGGCGGGCCTACGTATCTTTACTCAACGGGAAGGCCCCTCTAGTAGAGGTATGGAAGGATTTAGGGCCCAAACTCGCAGGATACCCCCCCCCCCCTCTCGTCCTCCAGGAGGATGGCACCGCAATATTTGACACCGTGATAGAGTCCTTCTCAAGCACTTTGTCTGCATTCACTAGTAGAGGTGCTGCTCCGCCAGCATTTATTGCACGTCATGAAATTCCTCAAGGCCGCCGACTGGGCTTTACCTCAAGAGGTGGGGAATCCTTCAAGAACCTCTTTACGCTGAGCGAACTGCGTTCCGCATTGCTTCATGTGCAGATTCCGTGGCTTGTCCGAACGATATCCCGCACGCCATGCACCCAAACCTGGGTGAGTGACGTTTGGCCTTTCTCTTAGGGTTTTTCAACAGGATCTGGAGTTAAGGTATCCTCCAAGTCTCTTAGCGAATGGCTTCCGTGTTTGATTTTGCAAGCCGGGGAAATATCCATCTACTCCGATCGGTTTCCCCTAATTTTTCTAACATTCTACCACTTCAAGTTGATGGAGAAATTCGTAAATATTAGATTAGCTTAATTCCTGGACAGCCAAAGACACCTGTTTTCTGCATAGTGCGGCTTCAGCAAGTTCCACTCCACGTCGGATGCTCTGCCCAGGTTGGAAAATGCTTTCCGCTAGGGCCTTACTTTGTGACAGCACTTCGCCACGCTATTTTTCAGCCCATGATACTGCATGGAGATACTATATCATTGAGATCATCCTCACTATTGGGGCTAGAGAACGCTTTCCAACCTTCATATCGCTCTTTCTGTGAGATCGTCGATTCCAAGTACGGGATAAGGTCTCTCTTGTCCATTAGGATAAGAGGAAGGCGTCCGCAGGGAAGTGCCCTCAGTGTCACACTCTTTACTCTGAATTACCTCAGTGCTGCCGGATGATATTCACGCTACGCTTCACGTAGTATAGACCCACCTGGCTCGTAATTTGAGCAGGGCCTGGCCCACTAATAATTGGCCGAGGCCGGGGTTAGTCGACCTGGAAAGTAGTTTGCCGGGAAGGGGACGGGGCCACTAATATCACTGTACAACAAATTTCAGGGTCAAGAAGAAACATAGATCTCCTGTGCATTTCATTACGAAGTTGAGTGTGCTGAATTTGAATTTGATAAAAAGGATTTTCCATCACGTAACATTTTCTTGTAAATTGCCGATTTAATAATTGTGCAGTTGATACCGACTTCCATGATACCATAAATGTATTTCGCTCCCAAAGTCAGAATAAATGTGTCAATTGTAATAAATTCATGAATATATAATGAATCAGAATGTTTCTTAGCATTATATAATGTATTAACCTACATTTTAGTATTTACTTCTTCGTTTGTAAGACGTCTCAGTGTCACGCTTCAGGTTCCAGCAGAAGTCAGCCAGCATAGCAGGGCTCCATTTTCCCTTATACCTGTTTTCCATTGACGCTATATTTTGATTTAACCTCTCTCCATGTTCATCAGGCACATCTCCTAAATTCTCTGTGAATGACAGATGAGAATAAAGAAAGTGTATCTTCCGTGACATATTGCATCCAAGTTCTTGGTAGCACTTGATTAGGCTCTCAACTATACGTTCTCGCTGGGCCCTTTGTGTTTTCCCAAAAGTCCTTTGCATACATCTTTGAATGCTTGCCAGGCCGCTAGCTTAGTTTCATCCACTGTCGCCTCGAAGTCCTCATCAGCTATAAGTTGACGAATCTGAGGGCCTACGAAAAATCCTTTTTTAAACTTGGCATCACTTATTTTAGGGAAGATCGCTTTGAGGTACTGGAAACATGGTTTTTTATGTTGCAGTACTTTGGTAAATTGCTTCATTAGGCCTAGTTTTATATGCTGTGGTGGCAAAATGATTTTCTACTTATTAACTAGTGGCTCATTAATTACACTATGGCATCCAGTCGTCATAGTTTCCCGAGGTAACCATTTTGAGCGTACATGATGTTCTAATCTGGCCCTACTGTCCCACTTGCAAAGGAAGCACATAAACTTGGTGTATCCAGTTTGTAACCCATTAAGTAGGGCTACTACTTTTAAGTCCGCACAAATTAGCCACTCATACTCCTCTTAAGTCTCTCTTAAAATGACTGAGTGAGCAACTGGAACTGAAGGCATGGTGTTGCCAACGTGCAACAGAACCGCTTTTATTATGTAAAGGGATGCATCTATGAATAGCCTCCACTCATTTGGTTTATAGGTCAGCTCAATGGCATCGAATAGGCCTCTGATATCATTACAATAAGTCAAGTTGTTTTCAAAAGTGAAGAATTGCTGTAGATCTGCAGAACGCTTCCTAAATACTGTAATTCGAGCAAGTTATCCAACAGGTTCCATTGTTGCAGACGTGAGGTCAGGAGTTCATTATGTTGCTTAGTAAGTGTTAGCTCACGAACTATAGACCATTGAGTTACGGTTGGGTGATGAAATGTGGTTTCTTGTCAGATTCAAGATGTACCACATATGGTGTATCTGGAGATTCTGAATCGTTTGAGTTGCTCGTGTCATCGCTTGGTAGCTCAGAGGGCGGCTATGGTACAGGAATAGCTCTTCAATATCGAACTGGGCGAATAGCAGAGTGAAAATCTGGATACATGATAGATTTCTTGCCTTTTCTGTTGTGGTCTGCAGTGAAATAAAGTAAAATTAGACTAAAAATGGATAATACTAGCTGCGGTCACTTGCCGAAATAGTGGAAGTATAACACTATTTATTTTTATCTTTTAATTGAGACATCTCTTGAAAATGTATTGAAAACCATCAAAGAAAACTCATTGAATACTCCCCTCTAAGCATGAATGGTCCTTTGGCTCTCTCCAGACCATTGGTACGCCAAACATGAGGCAAGGCCCTTTGCCTTTCATCCAAGCAGAAAGGGAACTTGTACACCTGGCAAAACATATGTGAGGTGCCCAGCGTTTGTCCTGGTTAGCCACTTTACATCCAAAGTACAGCTCATAAGGTTTCTTCACATGTTTATTCAGCTGTCTCTTGTATTGTCCTAATGGAACTGATCCACAGATATAACAGAAACTGTCTGGGGAATTTTTGCATTCTCTAGGTATTTTAGCCTGTAAGAAAAAAAACACTGGTATGTGAAAAATAATATAAATAGTAACAGCAACAAATATTAAATAATAAAGTAAAAATAGGAAGCATTTACACTAAGTTACAAAATTATCAAGCATTACGTAAGAGCCACCACGGATTTGGACCCATATAACTAAAAGAATATTCAGTATACTCTCATAAATTTCATAGGTTAGGTTGAAAAATAGCTTAGGAATATTCCATTAAAATTATATCAAAATCCGTTTATAACTTTTAGAATTGTCAGTTTTGGCGTAATCCTGTTTGCATTGAATCCCTACGGAACCATCAGTGGATTTAACGTAATATGGTAATTTACAAGAAACTGGAGGGTCGCAGAAAGAGACGGATGTTATCTTCGAGATTTACGCAAAGAGATACGCCTAATAAAGTTTATTATCATCTACGTTTTTTCATTGTTGTACAGTGTATTTGGCCGAGGCCGGGGGTACGGGGCTCAGGTCGGTCTATACTCGGTATAGACCAACCGAGGTCGTAATTTGGCCGAGGCAGGGATAGGCCGGGGCCCCAGTCGGTCTATAATTGACTATAGACCGACCGAGGTCGTAATTTTGCAGGGGTTAGGGTCATTAATATTTGGCCGGGTTGGGGCCGGTGCTGGGCTGGATAAAACGGCCGGAGTTAGGAAGGGCTGGGGTAGAAAACGTCTGGGGTTAGCCAGGGCCGGGGCCCCGGTCAGTCTATACCATGTAGGCGAATTTTCAATCTCTCTTGGTGCGGGCCAGATGCCAACTCTGGAGCTTCGACTTCAACAAGCATTGAACCGCCTCTCTCGCTCACGGGTTTCGGTTGTCCTCAGCCTAGACTAAATTAGTGCACTCTTGCCGCTATTCACGGCTCCACCCGCACGCCTAACCTTTCCTTAAATGAGATTCGCCTGGAGGTGGTGGACTCACACCGTTTTCTTGGTCTTGTTTCCGACCGAAACATACCAGGAAAGGCAGATATTCAAAGGTTCGTAGCCTTTTATACACAAGACATAGCCATTATTCGTTTCCTTATGTTCAGCATCCGGGCTACTGATAGGGTTACCGTTTTACTCTTCTGCCGCTCCTTCATTGCACAAAGCTCAACTGTAGTTGCGAATTTTATGCATCCGCATCCGAGCGTAAGTTGCGAGAGGTGGATGAGATCCACCACCACTCCTGTGTCCGTTTGGCATACAGTGGCTTATGCATATGTAATACCGGGCCCGACGCCTCTCCCAGTCGCCAACTGCTTTCATTGTATCTGCGGCGATATAGACGGTGCATATGCCACCAAGAGATGGCAATCATACCCTAAACATTTCTGTTTTTAGGTTAGGCCACTCTTGCGAGAGCTTTAGCCGAGGTTCTTCTCAGGGCGCTTCTCTGGAGGGTACCACGTCTGACCATTTGTCACCATGGCTTTGCTCCCAAAGCTCTCACAGCCTCAGAGGTATTGCAGTCGAACTTTTTGCAACACACTTCGTGTCACGCTGGAGCCGATCCAGTAAACACAGATGGTTGCAAATTCCAGAGATTGTATTTTTCTGGATTCCTGGTTATGTAGGAATTTCGGGAAATTAGCGCGCCGAAGAAAGAATCAAAGAGCCCGCGAGGACTAGGCGACCGAACCAGCGTTTTGCTCTTCACCACACTAACTATATGATAGGAATCAGGCCGCTCCCTTAGGATGCCTGGCAAAAAAAAAAAGATGAGCGACGGCCGACGGGAGCCTAAATTTGCGCGCCATAGCGCCGCGACTGTTCCCATGGACCTACCCCCAAGGGCCTGATGGCTGCATGTTGTCTTCTGTCGTCTCCGAATCAGGCACACACGCGAGACGCACATTCACTTGATTGAGCCGCTCAATTAAATGGATATGCATCTTCCAAGTGTACCCGTAAGGTGAAGAAGATCGCTCAATTTGATTTTTTTGTATAAAGTGTTATTACTCCTTTATTTGTGAATTTAAATTCAATTTTGTGGGTCTCTATTGGTGCATTTGTCTCAGTGAACCCAAATTTTGATAGTCTGCAATAAACATTTCATTAACTACGAAGGGCGGTCAATAAGTTTTGCAATTTGGATATAAGGAAACGAGATATGAGGAAAAGTGTCCTATTATTTTTCAATATAACTACCCTCGACTTCAATGCACTTGCGCCACTTGTCCCTGAGGCTTCGAATTCCCGACCACCAGAAATATCCCGAATGGTGTTGAATCCACTCCTGGACGGCGAGCTAGACATCTTCATCGTCCCCAAACCGGCGTCCACGCAGTGCAGCCTTGAGCTGGCGGAATAAAAAGTAGTCGCTGGGGCAAGATCTGGACTGTAGGGGGGATGGTTGAGCTCCTCGAATCCGCACTTGCGCAAGGCAGCTAGTGCAACTCTGACCTTGTGTACTTTGAAGACGTTGAAGTCGATCATGGGGCGTGAGGTTTCTAAGGACCGAACGGGCAGAGACCTTGGACATGGCCAAATTGTCGTGGATGATGTTGCTAACACTTCTATGTGATATTCCAAGTTCTCGCTCGATTTCTTCGACATTCACCCGTCGATTTTCGAGATCATCCTCTCCACACGGGTCACATTGTGCTCGTTGGTCACGTCTGACGGGCGTCCTGGACGAGGGTCATCTTCAAGGGACTCACGACCATGGCGGAACTCCCTATTCCAGCGAGCAATGGTTGCATAGGAAGGGGCGGTGTCGGTGTACACTGCAACCATGCGTTCATGGATCTCTTGCGTTCTTGCCTTCCTTGGTCAAAAATTTGATCACTGCGCGGTGCTCAACCTTCTCCATTTTTGAAAATTTTGTGACTGACGATCTGCGATCAACTACTGCTTCTTAAATAGACGATGCAGGAGCGTGCGACTGCTGGTCCTGACTTGTCAGAAATTGTCCTAACACCCCCACAAACAGCCATCCCCCTTCCTCTGTTTTGCCCTACCGATTCGCAAAACTTATTGACCGCCCCTCGAAAAGTTGTGATATTAGGTATGATTGTATGGATACTTTCTGGAGCAGGTGTACTTGATTTAACTGTGGGTAATTAATTTAACTATTCAACTAGTGCATTTTCTTAATGCGGAGAGACTTTTTGATCACCTTATATTATATTTTGTATTTAAAATTAGGAAACAAAGAATAAAGTTTCTTAATGCATAAGTTGTATGGAAAGAGTTTAAATTCATAGAGATAAAGTAAAGTGTAGACATTGTCTGAGGGGAAGGACGCACACATGTAAGTCAAACTTCATAAGATTTTCCAATATTTTTTTTCATATGGAAGTTGACCTCAATGAGAATATCTTGGTATTGGCCCTTCATCTTTTGCAATGGATGGATCAAAAGTTTGAACAAAAATTGCACCTCCACGAACAACTAGTCCCAATTTTTAGCTGATCAAATGTGTTGGCAATTTGTCTAAGTCCTTTCCGAACTACATGCTCCTAATTTCACTTTACTCCAGTGGTTTTCAACTGAGGTGCCGCGGCACCTTTGTGTGTCACGAGAGCCAACTAAGCGCGCTGCAGTAGAGAGAAAAAATTGCAAAAAAGTATGTATTTCTAAAAAAGAAATCTAACGACACTTGAAAGTATTTTGAAACTAGCTTCCGTGCATTGTGCAACATAAAAACAACGAAAAGAGAAAGATATCAGACAGTGAAGGAAGAAACGAGAATTGCCTTGTCAACTATGCATAAGTTGTATGGAAAGAGTTTAAATTCATAGAGATAAAGTAAAGTGTAGACATTGTCTGAGGGGAAGGACGCACACATGTAAGTCAAACTTCATAAGATTTTCCAATATTTTTTTTCATATGGAAGTTGACCTCAATGAGAATATCTTGGTATTGGCCCTTCATCTTTTGCAATGGATGGATCAAAAGTTTGAACAAAAATTGCACCTCCACGAACAACTAGTCCCAATTTTTAGCTGATCAAATGTGTTGGCAATTTGTCTAAGTCCTTTCCGAACTACATGCTCCTAATTTCACTTTACTCCAGTGGTTTTCAACTGAGGTGCCGCGGCACCTTTGTGTGTCACGAGAGCCAACTAAGCGCGCTGCAGTAGAGAGAAAAAATTGCAAAAAAGTATGTATTTCTAAAAAAGAAATCTAACGACACTTGAAAGTATTTTGAAACTAGCTTCCGTGCATTGTGCAACATAAAAACAACGAAAAGAGAAAGATATCAGACAGTGAAGGAAGAAACGAGAATTGACTTGTCAACTATGCGTCTTAATATTAAAGAATTATGTGATACTGATCAAGCTCAAATTCTCTATTAAAATTCTAAAGGTAAAATTGATTAATTTCCAAATTTTTGTCTTATTTCGATTAAATTAGGTTAAATGCCAATCGTGGTTAATTTTGAAGTGCTTTCCATGTAATTATTTATATGTAAATCATATTATATCGGGGTGCCGCGGCTGCTTCTAGATAGCAATTAGGGTGCCACTATCATAAAAAGGCTTAAAACTACTGTTTTACTTCCTTTGTGGGAAAAGGATTTATTAAGAATCATTATTCTTGGTTATTTGCTTGTCACGTTATTTTTCCTTTCCTCGGATTTGAGCCACTATATTATCTGATTAACAATGATAATACCTGCCTTATTGTTTCAAAGAGCTTCATTGCAAAATTGCACTCAAAGTATAAGCTACAATTTCAGAGCTAAATATATTTGGAATCTCAAAAAATAGCCCTTTTTTTCCACGAGGAATAAGACAGAATATAAGCAGTCAAAAATGGGGATTGGCTTTTCTTTACGGATGAGAAAAAGATAAAGATTACTGAGGATGCTAAGTTGTTTAAAGAAGGATTTAAAGTTGAGATGAAAAGTGATAATAAAATAAATATCAAATTACATTAGGAGGTCATTAAGAAGGGCTTGGATTTGTATTTTATACCTGACCATGGACGAGAATTAGGTTTTTGTGCTCGTCAATATTATTTTCTCTGACTCCGTTATGGGAGCTGAAAAGAACTTCGAGTACCAAAGGATACACAATACGTACCATCACGGCAGGGGTAACGTTCTCTTAGGGTCAAGGATATCTCATGTTTGCATACGAGTTTGGAATAAGTTGTACTGAACTGAGTGAAAAAAGGAACCCAATAAAGATACCTTTTACACAAAATATTTATTGACTTATTAAATTGACTTTATTGGCTGCACTTTAGTCAATTTGTGGGTTTATTAAAATTCTCTTAATGGTAGTTAGTTCAAAGATAATAACAATAGGAGTCCTTCCCTTTTCGTGATAGCCTATAAACTAAGAACTGAAGTCATCATAAATCAATGGGTTTCAATTCTTACCTTAAGTTCTTTTCCAATTATCTTGGAATTTCCTAATCACTTTTTATCCTATAAATAATCGACGATAAATCTACGCAATATATTTGCCCATCCTTGTTTTAAGCACCCTTCCTTGAAATACCCTGCCATATCTTCTCGTCATGATCTACTTAAGAATCGGCAAAATACGCTTTTGTTGGCTCCCTGCCCTGTTTGTTGCGAGTGCCAAGATGCTATGGTAGAGAAGTGTGCGCCTCATTTATATCTATCATCCTTTTTTTTATTTAAAGTTAGTTTTTCTTTAAAAGTTATTAATAAATGAGATTACTTCTTGAAATATTGCCGCTTCAACTGTCAATATCTATCATTTTCCTATAAAGTGCGGTCGGCAAGTATACTTCGCCCGTCAATGGAATAAATCCAGATTCATTCACATTGGGAAAGACGATTCGATCGTCACAATTCTCAATTGATAGCGAAAAAGTATGAAAGTCTCATTTATGAGCAAGAAATACACACTCCAAACTTTGCTCAAGAAATATAATTACAATTTTAGAAAATGGAATTCAATTGTTGAAAATGTACAGGGTGGAAGGAAAGTTTCACAAAGTCCAATTAAAGTTTATTTATTTCCATGATGGAAACTAAACTCTAATTGGACTGCCCTCGGACTTTTTGTTTCTCCTGTAGTTTAACCATTAATAATTTGTTGACTTTCACTTCCTATAAGAGCAGTGACTGACTGAGAATGGGAATTGATAATTCTAAGATTGTAGTATTACTGGCCATGGTTGGCCTATATCATCCAAGAATTTTGGTCCTGATGCTGAACATGGGAAACAACATAAGTTTATGGGGAGTGACTTAGACAAGAGAGTGGTTACGTACTATTTTGTTCCTCTTTTTCGTCTATTTAGCAAGCGTAGCATCGAGCTACAGCTTCCCTGACGCCACAGCTGAGTTTTGCAATTTGAACACGAGAATATTGTTTCACTTTTTTACAGAATAGAAATACATTTTTTTTCTAAATGATGCAGAAATGTTCAACAATCTGATCGTCCATTATTTATAACAAGTTCTCAGACCATAAAAGATACGCATCATGTTTGTAGTTTGATTATTTCCATTTTTAGAGCGAGTGATCTCCCAAAACATAGACATTCACATTCTTGCTTGTGAAACTCCTCTTTTAACCTCCTCAAAAAAGCTATGTTGTACTACAATCAGAGCATTGTTAATCCTTTGGTAATTCAATTCGCTCTTCTTCTTAAGAGTAAACTTGTAAAGGTCTTACTTAATATGGATCTTAAATGTTCAATGATGCTTGACTTGACAATAATTTCGACGGATTGTAACGTTTGAAACTAAGGGAAAAAATGGACATCAGGGCAACTATGCTTCTTCCTGTCAAGTCTAAAAGATATACAACTACATATATATAATATAATGCAGATACACGCACAAAGGAAAAGTGAATAACGATTCCGAGCGCTTCCGTCTTTATTCTTAAAGACCTTTTCTTTGACTCACGTGCACTTTGGGAGCTTTTTTCATATAATATAACCAGGCATTGGCTTCGGCACTCCCCCCTACGTGGTGAGCTTGTGCTTCGCTACTAAGATTAAAATTTAAAATCTAAAAAAAAACAGCCATGGTTAAATTATTATAAATTTTCTGAACTTCGCCAATTATAATAATTTAAAAAAAAACTTTAAACTAAATTTCCCCCCTTTAAAAATAACACGTTGCTAAAATATAGTTAATAAGATATATGAAAATAATTTTTCTGAACTTCACCATTTGTAATTCTTTGGGTCTTAAAAAATTCACAAAATTTCGATACTTATATTTATTTCTAAACTTCACCATTTTGGTTTTGATATTATAAAATAATTATTAAAAATAACTTTGATAAAAAAACATAAGTCATAACCAAACTAAATGAAATTATTATTCAAATGATAAAATATCCCCTTCTTAAATTATAGAGTTAGTGATGATGATGATGATGTATGTCTCTTCCTGAGGAGGATAAAAGAAGCGATATTTTTTAATTACCAGACAAGTTAATGGATTAAGCACAATGACCGCGAACTCCCAAGTCGAGACATTTAACAGGGAGAAAACCCTTAAAAATTGTGCACGCACCGAATATGTACGTCACCGTGGAAATAAGATGAAACCTTCTACATAAATAAGATGAAACAATCGAGGAAATTGTAGGGTGGCAAATCGGGATAGGACCGGACTTGATGAGGACCCTTGTTAAAGAGATCATCGCTGAACACCGGAAAGGAGGGGGGGGGGGGGAAATATTGCAGTAAATCGAATCTTGGAAACCACAAACCACACCCATCAGCAAACGGAAATTTCACGTTGAGAAAATGGCACGTGGAGTCGGCCAGAATGGTACGCGAGATGGTAGACGACAAGAAAGAATTTCCATCGATTGCCGTCGGTTAATGCCATCATGCGTCTGGGGCAATCTGGCAACCATACATAGAAGAGTTGCCAAGTGTGTGTGGGGTGTGTATGTGTGTGTGTGTGTGTGTGTGTGTCTCTCTCTCTCTCTCTCTCTCTCTCTCTCTCTCTCTCTCTCTCTCTCTATATATATATATATATATATATATATATATATATATATATATATATATATATATATATATATATATATATATATATATATATATATATATATATATATATTCACAAAAGAGTGATCTGCTTCCAGTTGCGAAGAAAATCTGAATGGCTCCAGAGAGAAGGCAAATTGATTCCCTTCCCGTGAAACTGAACAAAATGCCACTCAGCGAGTTGGTACTGAGTTCCTTGCCTCCCCAAACTACCCAATTTTTCTCTCCCGAAGCCGTTTTCTGACTTTCAAAGAAATGCCGATCGCTCCCGTATCATTTATTGGACACAATCACCGAGAGAGCAGCGATAAATTATGAATAAAATGGAATGGATGAAAATAAAGGCGAGATAAAGAAGTCGAGAAGACGCCTTCACAAACGCAAGGCAAAACTCCTCTGAGTTCATAAACTTACTACGTCCAAATGTGAACGCTTTGTACAGGGTTCGCGTGGGAAAGTCATATAAGGAAATGTAAAAATAAGAGACTAGAACTAACATCATCTTGAGAGCGAAAGCTCGAAATCATCCCTTCAAATCATTTGTGATCGCATCCAGGCAAAATCCCAACTGAGATTTTGGCTTAGGACTAACGAGGGCATTGCACAGTGAGGAGAGAATTATGCTAAGGTCAGTAATAAGAATAAAATATAAAATAAGATGGCAAAGAGTGGAAAATAGTAGCCATCCTTGGAAACAAAGGGGTTATGTTCGTATCCTTGAGCGTTTCTGCCCTCTGATACGAACGTCTTCCGTACACAATGTCAACCTCAGTCAAAGTGTCACATTTTCTTTGCGTGTCTGTCCTGCCCCTCCATCTTTCTATACTGAATAAATATCCCTCATTGGATTCTACGTGTCCTTAATCAAGCGAGGAGGGGGACTTGAATTACGCGAAGAGGGGGGGCGCTAGAGGCGGCCATTTTGAGAGCAGCGTGTCCCTCTGGGAATCGGACAGGGGCGACATTTTTCCGCCGGAAAGCGCGCCACCACGTGACTATCGGTCATGGCTGCCGAGGCTCCTCCCCTCAGATCGATGGAAGGCTGAGGGGATAAAGGACAATAAAATAGACCAACAAGTGTATATATATATATATATATATATATATATATATATATATATATATATATATATATATATATATATATATATATATATATATGAAAATTAACCCACAGGAAAATGAAAAGATGAATCTAAGCACTTTCGAACTATATTTATAAGTTCATTTTAAAGAAATAGCATGAAAATGGAGAAAATGAAAAGATGAATCTAAGCACTTTCGAACTATATTTATAAGTTCATTTTAAAGAAATAGCATGAAAATGGAGAAGACAACCTTACATAGGGTACAAATATACGAAGGGAACGCCAATCACATAGTACAAACTAATGAAAAAAAACACAAAAACAAGACAGAAAATACCAAGAAAAAGAACATAACTGACATATGCATCCCTAAAACGATATACACACAGCAAAACCATGTACATATATGAATGGGATATGGTGGGTGAAAAATATACATTTTAAAGGATTATCATTAGAGCGAAAACATTTAAGGCTAAGAGTTAATCCACGATCCTAGCAGAGACACGTGGTGGGGTAGGCAATGCGAATGATATTACACTAATAAAGAGTGACAAGAAGCGGCATTATGAAGTTATTTTATTTTGTACAAGTTTTTTTAAAACAGGGCCGAGGTTAAATAAGCCAGGGGAAATTCCTCACGTGCCACTTTGTGAAATCTTTCTTTCGCTTTGCTTTCTCCTATTTTATCTACTCAGCAGTTTGTCTATCTCTTCCTCCATTATTGCCACCCCCATTTTATATATATATATATATATATATATATATATATATATATATATATATATATATATATATATATATATATAAAATGGGGGTGGTAATAATGGAGGAAGAGATAGACAGACTGGTGAGAAGATAAAATAGGAGAAAGCAAAGCGAAAGAGAGAGAGAGAGTAAAAGACGGGGAGGGAAACATCGATTTATTGACTCTTTCTCTCGTTATCTCCCCTTTGCTTCCTTTCTGTGTCCAGCGATGGGCGGGGCGGGGAAGTATAACACATAGAAGAAAGGAAAGAGAATAAATAGAAAGTAGTGTAATATCGAAAACGAACCAATTAGCAATGACAGATAAAGCGAATATCACTCTCCGAATTTGCTGTGGCAGGAAAAATATATAAAGAGTACATTCAGTAAGAACTAGAAGTCCTCGCAGGTTTATATGTTTTAGGCTGTCAAGAAAGTAATGTCGTTTTATAAGGAAAGGAAAGTAATTTATAATGTACAAACATGATAAATTTGGGGGGCAAAGTAATTTCCATTATTTTTTATAATACCCGTCCCCCCACACCTCCAAACAAAAACCCAACTAAGTAGTGGATTGGATATCCTTTTCCACATCCTTAATATCAGAGCAAACTTTGCCACTTAGGTGATGTTGTGATGACTTAAATAAGTGGCAATTAGATGGTGCAAACAAGACTGGAGTTAAGGAGGGCGAATAAGAACTTCTCCCAACCTATCGCAATAGTTTCCTCTGGGGTCACAAATGCCAAGTGCGGGCGTGGATTGGCATAAAGGAAAGGGAGGAGGACAACCCTTTCGGTTGAGCAGTGAAGGACATTTTTGTTAAAGAGCCGCATTTAAACGTTGCAATTGTTGAACATTTGTGTTGGAGTATTGTAGAATATTTTTGCTTAATATTGAGGAGCTCATAAGGAATAACTCCTTACCCATCCTACCGAATGCCAAGCATAGCTTTCTACCCCTGCAACCACGTTCAGGAATAGGAAGGGAGGTTTGTGTACGATCAAGCGATTTTTTTCTTCTTAAAATTGCAATAAACAACCCATTTTTCATCTCCCGTAACAATTTTCTCCCAAAATGGCTATTGAGCATATTGTAGCAATTTTCACACGTTGTACCGTTGTCTTTCAGACAGTTCATGTAGCACCCAAACACCAGTTTTGTAGATTAAAAAAAAGGCCTAAGCATTACTACAGCTTTTAAAAGGCCTCTGCATTATTACAGTTATCTTAGAAACCGTTTCCAGCAAATTTGGCACAATTTAAACACTTCTAAGGAGCCAATTTTATGTCTTCTACAAACGACATTAATTTCTTTATAACTTAATATATATCGATTAATGTCTCGCTCGAGTTTTTTTCGAAAAGCGTTTGTCATCATTAAATATTCAATACTGTGTAAAAGGTTAGATGGATTAAAAATATACATATTTCTTTCAAAAAGAAAACAATTTAAGTTTCATATAATTCATTATTTTTTTTTTAAATTATGTCTTTTAAATTACTTTCATTTCTCAAACAATATCCACAATTTCTTGTGAACATGATTTACCAGCTTAAATCGGTAGTGATCACACGTGTTTTGGCTCTCTCTCGTAATTTTGTTATATTTTTTAAACGATTATTTATCAAGTTAATATTATATAATTTAGTTCTTTGCTTTTCTGTGAGTCGTCAATTGCATTTTTTTTTTTTACATTGAGCACATTTATTTGAAGGCCTTTTTGGTAATATTTCATTAGCTTATTTCTTTGTTGCTGTCGTTTGCATATCGTGATTTATGTATGCCTCATCAGCTACTTTGGTGAACTAATGAATAGGTGATAAGTAGTCTTTGATCTTATTTTTATTTTTTTCTCTTCAAAGATAGCTGTAGAAAACTTATCCTTTTGGATTTTGTTAACTAAGATCTTCGAGGCGCCGATATATCGGCGACTAGTTCGTGCTAACTTTTGCCTAATTCAGCCGACCTGTAAATTAAACAATTTATATCTATAGAGTTCTACCAATATACTTATCTGTTATGACTAGGAATGGAATAGGAAGAAAACTAAGTCAGGCCTTTAAAGTTAGTCCTCAGACAAGCCGGGAGGCAAGCTTACTACAATAATCTTGTGCTTAATATAACTGGAAAGAAGGCTATGTGCGATGTTGCTGGGGTTATGAGAAATGAAAGATTTTCTAGTTAGTGGTATGTGAGATAATGTATGAGAATGTATGTCTGTGATTAGAGGTTAGTGAGCACAAGAAAGAGCTTGAAAGATAGAGGATGGTCAAGAAAGTTAGAGGTTGGATAGAAGTGGAAATGATAAAATTCAAAAAGAAACAACAATAGAAGGTTACAAGTGTCTTAAATTAGCTAGGGGTCAAAAATGGTGAAGCAAGAGATGAATATGTGTGTAAATGATACCCAACCTAAGGTTAGATTAAAGGGGTTGTATGTAAGCAACGATGGGAGGGTGATTTTTTTTTAAAGGGGTTAGGTAAGCAAAGTGTGGGTAAGGCATGCTAAGACTCAAATGGTAGTGTGGGCAAAGAAGGTAAAGTACGGTTATTATTACTTTAACATAATTACTTTTTTTTACATTTTATTACTTCTTCTTGTTACAGTTTTTGCGCTTTGTTTAATTCTCTTCTTCTTATTTAGTGGTCGGAGAAGAAATGCTGCAAAACATAGTTTGAATCTGATTCCGTCGAAATCAAAGTAAACCTCAATTTTGATGCATTTCGCCTTATAACCGCACATAATGAACAAATTTGGATAAATAACCTTAAATAGTTAAAAGAAATAACCTGACCTAACCTAACCTAACCTTTATTTTTCAAATTAAGTTTATGCAACTATACAAACATTTTGTACCTACCTAACAATGGTGGGCTTCGCCCCCGAATACTCCCCATTTTGGTGTGGGTTCTACTCCCCATCAACCCCCGCTTTTTAATTAACTCGTAGTATAAGCAACTCGAAAGCACAAAATATCACCGATTTTGCTATGATTCGCCTTATGGCCACCACAAATGAAGAACAGATTTGGATACGTAACCAAAAATGTGGCTGCAAACTGAGATAGAGTAAATCGGCAAAGCTGCGGCGCTTTTTTATTGCGCACTACTTTTTTGTGCAGTGAAAAGGCGACCTGACGGAAAGGCCTTACATTGCGCCCCGCTCTGGCCACAGATGAAACAGTTGCGAATCACACCGCGTTTCCCCCCAAAAAAAATTCCAAGGCAGGATTAGGTTTACGGTGAACCCCGTTTACGAGGTCTTCGAAATAAAGTTCACATCCACCTCGAGTCATAATGCAAAGCTCTCCAATCCAAAAAGAAAAAGGCATATCAGAAAAAAAGGTGAAGTAAGCTCGGTCATTATTATGTAGACAATGTGACGTCACTGTAACAATTCTTTGCAAACATACTTTTCCACCGTGACGCCATCACAATTTGAATGGCGTTTGTATGAATCCAAGTGACTCGAGTATTTTAATAAATTTGTATACGAAAGTTTCCACTGATCTGAGAGGAGCAAAAATTGGAATTTTGCTTTTAATCCATTCCGCAAGATCAATGATGAATAACAAAGGCCCCAGAATGGATCCATGAGGTACATTACTGACATACTTCACCGCAGGAAAGAGAAAACGGATTAATTTTTCTTCGGAAATAGTTATTTCTTACTTCGAAAAATCCGAGCTGGGGTGGGATTCGAACCTTGCATATTGATTTAGCGAGCAACCGCTTTGATCTCAATTAAACCGCCCTTTAGACCACTCGGTTACGCTGAAGACAAAAATCTTCCGAATAGACAAGCGCTTTTTAAAGCGCGCTTCGCATGGTCGAACGAGAAGGAGAAAGTAATTGGGGATTCAAAGGACAAAGGAGAAATTGAGTTAAGCACGCGGCAAATACACAAATGCATATATCTCTCATGAGCGCGAGAGAATGATGAAATAAATCCAACATACCAGGCAATGGCTTCGCGGGGGAGCTTGCGCTTTGCTACTAAGATTAAAATTTAAAATCTAAAAAAAAAAGCAGCCATTTAAATTTTTATAAATTGTCTGAACTTCGCCAATTATAATAATTAAAAAAAGGAACTCTAAACTAAATTTCCCACCTTTAAAAATATCACGTTGCTGAAATATAGTTATAGAAGATGAAGAAGATATATAAAAATAAATTTTCTGAACTTCACCATTTTTAATTCTTTGGGTTTTAAAAAGATTCACAAAATTTCGATACTTATATTCATTTCTGAACTTCACCATTTTGTTTTTTGATATTATTAAAGAATTATTAGAAAAACTTTGATAAAAACATAACTCATAACCAAACTAAGATTAAATTATTATTCAAATACTAAAAAAAATCCCCTTCTTAAATTACAGTTAGTGATGATATATATATATATATATATATATATATATATATATATATAAAATGAAAAACCCACAAAGTATTACGTGAGGGTAGCAAATGAATGCAATGTCCCGCAGGAAAAAAATGAAATGGTGTTTCCAAGTACTTTCGAACTTTATTATCCTTGATAAGGAACTTAATAAAGTTCGAAAGTACTTGGAAACACCATTTCATTTTTTCCTGCGGGACATTGCATTCATATATATATATATATATATATATATATATATATATATATATATATATATATATATATATATCACCCATCTCTCCATATATACATATACATCCCGCTTTATTGGTGCCCGCAGACGGATAATTATACTTTTGTAGTAGTTAACAAGGATGTCAGCTGCTACAAGATTACCTTAGAGTGAAATGCTCAGGAGACTAAATCTACATACGTTAGAAAAGAGATGGAGTTTAAGAAGACTTGGTTGAAGGTAAGATTCTTATTTCTCGCGAACAGGATAGAATACGTATCAATGGGTTGAAACTGGACAAGTTTAGGAAAGAGATGGGAGAAATTGGTTTACGAATCGAGTGGTAGATGAATGGAATAGGCTCACCAGTCATGAGGTAGAAGCGTCCTCCCTGCGGAGGTTTAAGAATAGATTGGATAAATTTATGGATGAGGACAGGCGCAGATCCAGCGGGGAGGGGGCTGAAGCTCTCCCCCAAATTTCACACCCGTTTACGTTTATATTTCTTTTTTAAACCATACCTGTATTGTGCTATTCAGAAAAAGTTATGTAATAATATAGAATATATATAAAATTCTAAGCCTTTGCGATCTAATGTATCTTATATGATACATGTCTAAAATGAAGGTAACTCTCAAAAATAATTATTAAATTCAGTTTTATCCCTTCGCTGACGTCTAAAAACTCCACTTCATGATTTTCTGATGTGTGGAAGAAATTCGGATATGAGAGTTAGTTAGTGCTCAACCTGCGTGAATTACTGTTATTTATTATCAATGTTGTGTAAGATAACCATTATTAATCATCAATGTCCTTTTATCATACTTCTTAGAGGAAGGAATTCAGGTTAACCCCCTCCCCTTATCCTGGATCCGCCACAGGATGAGGATGTTTGGTAGAACTGAATTGAGTGATAGGAACAGGATTGCCTCGTATAGGCAGCCTCCTTCTTTTGCTTATGTTCTTATTTTAACCTGATTGATAAATTCCTTGTAACACATAGAGTAGAATGTGTAAATTAAAAAGCAAGGGTGTAAGGTTGGATTTAAGAAAATATTTTTTCACCAATAGAGTGGTAGACTTCTGGAACAAATTGCCGCAGAGGGTAGTAGGTAGTCCAAATTTAAATGTATTTAAGAGTAGTTTGGATGATTTTATGGGGAGGGAAGGTTGTGATGGTTCCTAAGTTTTGTATATATTAATAGTTTGTATATATCTATAGCTGCATGATTTAGTTCTTGACAAGCCTTGATTGGTGATACCCTTGTTTCTGGATGCAATCCTCTGGATGTAGTTTTCCTGGGAGTTTGGGTGCCTTAAAAAAGAGGCCGCTTGACTCGGATGACCTATGATGAGCCCTTGTGGCTTTTGTCATATGTTATATTATATTGTGGGGGACTTTGATTTTGTCTTCCCCTGGCAATGGTGCTTTTTTGTGGGTGGGTTTTGATGGATGCGGATGACCTTTGATAGGCCCTTGTGGCTTTTGTCATTCGTGAAATTATGTTAAATTATGTTATGTTATGTTATATGAAATGTTCGAGAGAGAAAGATTGATTTTACTATATGTAAATTGTCCACATGCATGAATAAATTATAAATCGGGAACTCTTTTGATTTATAAGGGGTTATATGAAATTTTGGAAATTAAGAGGTGCAAGTTGTATGTGCGCAAATTTCTCTTTATAGAGTTGTAATCTTTCAATAGTTTACCTGTAGTGATTAGGAATAGTGATAGTTTAATGTATTTAAGATAAAGCTGAATAAATATATAAATTGGGAAATGTTATACAATTTTTAGAGTGGGGTAATGTTTATTAATATTGGTATACCATTTTATTATATATTATAGCATAATCTATGCCAGTTCTCGTATTTGGATTTGACCGTTCATTATTTACGAACGGGTTTATGGTATTTGTAACTTGTCGACGTTGAACTGGAATGGGTTTCAGCCTGGTCAATTGGGATTAGTGGCTGGCTATGAATTGAAGTGATAGGGGATGAATTTGACCTATGACCTCGGCCAGGTCCTTGTTCCTTTTCCTCATCCAACAGTTATGCTTCGTATGTAATCCGAATTGGGATCATATCCCATCGATTCTTGAATGGGGTAAACATATAATCTCAAATAAGTTAATCATTCATATTTATGCATTAAAATGTAGAATTCCACTCTATATCCGCTCTTTATTCTATTCCCATTCTCCTCTTTCTTCGTTTATTATCTTTCTCCTTCTTCACATCACCTTTCTTCCGCGAGAGAATGTCACGGTTTGATCGCAGTGGCAATTGTCTTCGCGCGCAAATTTAATTTTAACGTTGTACAGAGATACAAAAGTGTACATAAGTATACATAAGCGTAGAGAAGTTTAAAATATGTACATATTAAGAGAAAAACCGGATCTTTTTTCACCCCTAGAGTGATCGATGGTTGGTGTCAAAAACACAACTACTTCCCAACACTTCCCCCCCCCTTCAACTAGGATCAGCCCCTAGTGACTTCAGGCTCACCAGCCATTGTCATGCTGATCTTTATTTCGGTTTCATCATCCGGTCTGGTTGGGGCCGTATTGGTCAAGAGACGTACATATGTCGTTTCCTACCTACCGCCAATAACTTCTTTCTTTATGGTATGCCATTTTCCCCTTGTGGCAATGATACCCACATAGCGGATTGTTGTTATTGTTCTTGTTTTTGTTGTTATTGTTTTTCTACTTCTTTTTCTTCTTCTTCTTCTTCTTCTTCTTCTTCTTCTTCTTCTTCTTCTTCTTCTTCTTCTTCTTATTATTATTGTTATTATTATTATTATTTTTATTATAGCTGCAAAATTCCATTAAATTAAATTAGTTAATTTTATATTTTTCCTCCCACAGAATAGGTCATACTTTTTAGTTTCTTGCCATGAGTAAACCTCCCCAGGTGCCGAAGGAGTTTACGGAGAGTTGTGTACCCTTTCGTGCTATAGCATTCGAGTCATCTTTACATGTACTTTGCTCACATTTCCCTTTCCCACAACTTCACCATTTTTACCATCTTCGAGACTATGCTCTCTTTGGTTTTCGTTTTTATTTTTTTAAATTTAAATTAACTTTTGTGCGATGTGAATTTATTTTTTAGAAATTTATAATACATCTTCGGAGGGGGAGGGGGATGGTGCCGGGGTATATAATAGTTGTGTGGTTTGGGATTTCTGCCCAACCATTTAAAGGTGGCGTAGTTTGGGATTGCTGTCTGACTATTTAAATGTGCCGTGGTTGAGGATTTCTGTCGAGGAATTGAAATGTTGCGAGGTTTTGGATTGCTGCTCCGGCATTGAAAGGGACGGGGGGGCTTGAGTTAGATTGTTACCCGGTCATTTAAAGTTGGGGTGATTTGTGACTGCTGTCCGGGCATTTAATGGTGGCGTAGTTTGGGATTGATACCCGAACTTTTAAAGGTGGTGTGGTTTCGGATTGCCGCCTAGGCATTTAATGGTCGAGTGGTTAAGAATTACTGCCCTTGCAATTTAAGGTTAGGTGGTTTGGTTTTGCTGCCTTGGCATTTTAAGGTGGCGTTGTTTCGTTTGGCTGCCCTGGCATTTTAAGGTGGCGTTGTTTGGTTTTGCTGCCTTGGCATTTTAAGGTGGCGTTGTTTCGTTTGGCTGCCCTGGCATTTTAAGGTGGCGTTGTTTGGTTTTGCTGCCCTGGCATTTTAAGGTGACGTTGTTTGTATTTGCTGCCTTGGCATTTTAAGGTGGCTTTGTTTGGTTTTGCTGCCCTAGCATTTTAAGGTGGCTTTGTTTGGTTTTGTTGCCCTGGCATTTTAAGGTGGCGTTGTTTGGTTTTTCTGCCTTGGCATTTTAAGGTGGCTTTGTTTGGTTTTGCTGCCCTGGCATTTTAAGGTGGCGTTGTTTGGTTTTGCTGCCCTGGCATTTTAAGGTGGCTTTGTTTGGTTTTGCTGCCTTGGCATTTTAAGGTGGCGTTGTTTCGTTTGGCTGCCCTGACATTTTAAGGTGGCGTAGTTTGGTTTTGCTGCCCTGGCATTTTAAGGTGACGTTGTTTGTTTTTGCTGCCTTGGCATTTTAAGGTGGCTTTGTTTGGTTTTGCTGCCCTGGCATTTTAAGGTGGCTTTGTTTGGTTTTGTTGCCCTGGCATTTTAAGGTGGCGTTGTTTGGTTTTTACTGCCTTGGCATTTTAAGGTGGCTTTGTTTGGTTTTGCTGCCGTGGCATTTTAAGGTGGCGTTGTTTGGTTTTGCTGCCCTGGCATTTTAAGGTGGCTTTGTTTGGTTTTGCTGCCTTGGCATTTTAAGGTGGCGTTGTTTCGTTTGGCTGCCCTGACATTTTAAGGTGGCGTAGTTTGGTTTTGCTGCCCTGGCATTTTAAGGTGATGTTGTTTGTTTTTGCTGCCTTGGCATTTTAAGGTGGCTTTGTTTGGTTTTGCTGCCCTGGCATTTTAAGGTGGCTTTGTTTGGTTTTGTTGCCCTGGCATTTTAAGGTGGTGTTGTTTGGTTTTTACTGCCTTGGCATTTTAAGGTGGCTTTGTTTGGTTTTGCTGCCGTGGCATTTTAAGGTGGCGTTGTTTGGTTTTGCTGCCCTGGCATTTTAAGGTGGCTTTGTTTGGTTTCGCTGCCTTGGCATTTTAAGGTGGCGTTGTTTGGTTTTGTTGTCCTGGCATTTCAAGGTGGCGTTGTTTGGTTTTGCTGCCCTGGCATTTTAAGGTGGCGTTGTTTGGTTTTGTTGTCCTGGCATTTTAAGGTGGCTTTGTTTGGTATTGCTGCCCTGGCATTTTAAGGTGGCGTTGTTTGGTTTTGCTGCCCTGGCATTTTAAGGTGGCGTTGTTTGGTTTTGCCCACCGGTTAATTAAAAATGGCGTGCTTTTGGTAATTCATTAATAAACTGACCACTCTATGGGTAAGAAGAGCAAGCTTAATCAGGCAATTGCTAGGAGTAATAATAATACAAAATGTAAGATTCTTACCCCATTACAAAACTCAAAGGCCTCAATAATCTTCTCTCCTCACATAACTGTCTACGTTGGACCCTTAGTCTTATACTTTTCCTCCAACTCAAAAAACTTGCCAATATCAAATTTAATTGAACCCACAAATGCTAACTACTTCAATCTTATCCTCTCTAACATCTACAAGATTTACAATTGTAGTATAAATCAACTCTATTACACTAATCTTACCATTTTTCTTAATCCATATTTTATTTTCATCTATCTCTTACCCTTTCTCCAGTGTATGGAAATGCCATTGTTGGTTGCACTAGGTACTCCATCCTTTTTTTTTCAATAAAATAAGGATAACATTTGCAACTACTTCTCTTTATACTTTGGTGTATTTGCTATTGTAATGTCCTTTGACATTTCTTCGTTTACTTCGTTAGTTTTTACATGTTCACTTCTTTGCGATTCTGCCATTTGGCGCGATGTCTCCATCTCTTGAAGGCAGGTTCGTGGAAAGTGGTGAAAAACAGGTTCGGAAAGAAAGTGGCGATGTTGGGAGAGTGGAATATATAAACTAGTCAGACTACTTAGGTTGGTAAGGACTGGGATGGAACGTAAATATCCTGAATCTACTTCCCTATCAAGGACAGGATCCATGAATTTAAGAGGGAGTATTTGACATGGTAGGAGTTTGATTGGACTAAGTAGTCGTTTTCTTCCGTTTTTCTAGTCTTATTTGGACATAAACTTACATAATTATATAAAAATATATCTTATCAAGTGAGGGAGGAAAGACGAAGGTAGAAATTAAGAAAGAGCCCACTTAAGGGAACACGAAGTTGTCCACAAGCTCAGTTTTAGTGTAGGTGCGGTTTTTTTTCTCCCAGCTCAACTATATCCGCGTTAATCCACGCAAGTTCGGATTACTTCTTGACCTGGGTTGTTAAAAATAAAGAGTTAAAAATGGTTAAGATCAGACCAAATCCGAAAACGGAAAATATATTCCTTAAATGAGCCAGGATGATACACCTCATAAAACTTAAATGGTGAGGTCTCTCTCTCACCCCTTATTGGTTTCCGCCCAACGGTACGTAGGCGAGATTTTTCGTGAGAACCGCAATATCTGATCGCCTTGACGGCCGATATTGAATAAGTCATTTGGCATTTCACTTCAGCCTGGCGCTAAGTCGAAAGGGTTAAATATTCGGTCAATTAACGGGTAAATCGTCTGGCCAAACCGCGTGGTCATCCCTTTAGGGCGTTTATGCGCTCTCGTTAATGTGGATCTTCACTGACTGTGAAATCGAGGCTCATCAACATATGGATTGGGCGACCGTGGAATTCTGGCAAAGGCAGAAAGCCAAAAAATAAGGAGTAAAAGGAGAGAAGTTGTGAACAGGTTTAGAGAAGGAAAGAGTTGACCGAGTGATAGACCAAATTCTATGAAAGGGTTGAGAGTAAATGAGTAAGGAAACCTAAGGTGTTAAAATTACGAATTTCAAGCCACTGAGTGATTTAAAAAAAAAAATAAATGACTCCTTTAATATTATTCTATATATCTACCATGAGTTGCTTATAACCCCCCACGAAATCGAAGTTTATCTAAACCATCAACTACTAGTAGCGGAGTCAAGAGCTGTCCTACGGACCATTAATCTCCTTTTCACTTTTATGGACACTCCCCACCCACCCCCTCCCCACCTCAACAAATAATTGTTTGTTACTATCATTACATTTCATCCCCAATTCTTATAAATGCGGCCAAAATCTCGAACCTAACCAACCCTGAAAGGTGATATTCACTACACTATTTTCTAGCATGGATTCATGCTGCTAGAGAATCGCCTGGCGATTGGACTGTAATTTCTTTTATTCAAAAGTAGAGATAAATCAACAAGGGCATTTTCGCTCGTTTATAAGATAATTTGTGAAGAAAGTGGTGACCTTGAGTGAAGTAAAAATGCGTTCAAAGTAAATATCCAAAATTTTGATGGACGAGGATATTATGAAATTAAGATGAAGATTCAATGGGTAAACCCCCTTTTGTAATTGATGGATCTTTTATAACAAACTAGCATAGGTACTCGGTGTTGCTCGGGATAAAACGTCTTTTCGTAAATAAATACAGATGTAATAATATTTAAAATCCTTATATTGTGAGACAAAAAATATCTTTACTTGCTGATTATCAGTATTTGGGGGGTGAAGGCAGATCCAGGAGAGTTGCGCACTCTCCCTATCATATATACTTATAATAAGTAAACGTTTTACCGCGCGCCCCCGGCAGTTTACGCGCATGACATAACATAACATAACATAATTTCACGGCCTCTTTTTCAAGGCACCCAAACTCCCAGGAAAACTACATCTAGAGGATTGCATCCAGAAACAAGGGTATCACCAATCAAAGCTTGTCAAGAACTAAATCATGCAGCTATAGATATATACAAACAATATTAATATATACAAAACTTAGGAACCATTACAACCTTCCCTCTCCATAAACTCATCCAACCTACTCTTGCATACATTTAAATTTGGACTACCTACTACCCTCCGCGGAATTTGTTCCAGAAGTCCACACCTCTATTGATAAAAAAATATTTTCTTAAATCCCACCTACACCCTTGCTTTTTAATTTTCAAGTGGTCACCTCTAGTCCGATTTCCATCATCTAACTCCCAAAACTTGCTAACATCCAATTTATCTATCCCAGAAAAAATTTAAAGAGCTCAATCATATCCCCTCCCACACACCTCCTTTCGAACGAGAACATATTTAATACCCTCAGTCTATCTATATATTCAAGGTGCCTCAGGGAAGGAATAATCTTTGTTGCCCTCCGTTTCACTGACTCAAGAAGGTTAATATCGTGTCTAAAATGTGGGGACCATGCCTGTATACAGTACTCTAGATGCGTGAATGGCCGTTAATTATGAGCGATCGAGCGTCTTATAGATAGAGATTATTGGTGAAAGAAAAAAAAAATTCCCTTTTCACCCTACCACTATTGGAGTTTTTGATTATTTACCGGACCATGCTAAAGAAAATAAGAATCTGGGTTTAAACGCTGTAAGTTGGAAGTTTTTCATTCGTGAAGTTCTGACTTCTGAAACCCAAGTGGATATAAGACGAGAACCCCACTCGAGACAAGGCCCCAGATCAAAAGTTTCTAACATGCTGTGTTAAAACCAAAGTCGCTCTACTCGACAGCTTTTTATTTCCCATTTACCCAACTCAGAACTTTCATCTGCAGAAGGAAGTTCTCGTTCATACACATGGGCACCTTTGTTCATTGTACGAACATATTTCCACTTTTATCTTCAACATATAGTATTCATATTTGCTATGGCATTTCCATGACTTCTGTTGTTTCTGTTTTTGTCTGATTCTTCTTCAAAGTACACTAGCAATTTGCCAGAAGTTAATAGCCCCTAGCACTCTTCTCCGTGTGCTTCTGTTTGATACCTGGATTCTCTTCAAATATGCCGCTAAGACTATTTGATAAACAAATAAACTTCTCCTCATATAATAGTTATGATGTGGCAAATACGAAATTATATATTCCCCTCTCGTTAGCCCATGTGTCTCTCCCTAATTACAAACGCCCTAAATCGGGCTTCACCAGAACAAAACTTCCATATAATTCAAACTAATAAAGGTATACTTTAATCTGTATATGAGAAATCACCTTAATGGACATCATGAATCTCAAATTTATGGCAAAAAGGCCCGCAAAACAGACAATGCAGGAAAAAAGGATTAATAATAGTAACAACAGCAACATTATTGCAAAATAGTTTGTTATAGTAACGTTTTAGTTTATTAACGATGATTGGCTTTGGGAGACAGGTTTGAGTGGGTATCTTAATTTAGCTCCTGAAGAATGTGTGGTTGCTACCTGTTCTAAAAGACCTACACACTAATACATTCTTAATAAAATATTTATTTTAAAGATGATGCAATCAATTAATATTTTGTTATATCTGTGTTAATATATTTCCATCTTCTGCTTTCTTTTTTTGAAGTTTATAATGTAATAGTTTGCTTCTTTGGCAAATTCTACCGTTTCCACAATTATTTCCATCCTTTACTGTAAATTTTCCTCTCAACACCAACATATATGGTTGATGAAGTCTGTTCTTGCACTCTATTACATTGGATCTTTGCCTCGAAATCCCTAATTCACCATTCTTGTGTAGATTTTGTATCTACATATCAACTACATAGAAGTCCTCAACATTTTTACCTCGGATATTGTATGTGTGAAAGCTTGGATTACATCTAATGAATGTCTTAGTTTGATTAATATCTTCAATATTCCAATAATTTATAGTACGAAATGTGTTATGCTTTGTTGAATGAATATTATACGCCATTGAATGTGCATAACGTTTTTTTAATAAATTAAATAAGTAAAGATTTTTAATTGTAGTTTGGTAATCGTTTTCTAAGTTCATTAATCACAATTCTCTTCCATTCTGTCATAGGGAAATTTTCTTACTCGTGAACGTTAGTGTCACTAAAGATCGTCCGTTTTTACTGGTAACAAGTTGACCACATTTGGTAGCTAGTTCTGCAAACGTCGTTATTATTAGACCCCTCAAATACCGAGTTTGTCCGTCCAATTTAAACAAATCTTATGCACAAATGGTGACATACACTTATATTAATTACAGGAATCAGGAAAATAGCCTAGAAATTGTATTTAAGTATAGAAAAGGAGAAATTAAAAACTAAAGCACGATTTACTTTTCTGTCTCATAGTCGTAATTACCCAAGCTTATTGCAACTCCTAAGAAAATAGGATTGTTTAAAAGGGAGAGGATTATCACCACCAATATCCGCTACCTAGCGCGTTCTGCTTTGCATATATTCAAAGGGAGAGGCTTGTCGCCGCCGATCGTCGTTACCTAGCGCGTTCTGTTTTGGATTTTTTTTTTAAAGGGAGAGGATTTTCACCCACCGCTGATATTTGCTACCTAAACGTTCTGCATTGTATGTTTTTAAAGGGAGAGAATCACTACACCAATCGCCGCTATCTAAAGCGCTCTGCTTTGGATTTTTTAAAAGGAGATGATTTTTACCGCCAACTCTTGATACCTCGTTCGTTCTGCTTTGCATTTTTCCAAAAGGAGGAGATTGTCAACACCCATTGTTGCTACCTTGCGTATTTTGATTTTCATTTGTTTACGAGCAGATGGTTATCACTGGCAACCGTCGCTACCTAGTGCGCTCTGGTTCCATTTCTTCAAGGGAGAGGATTTTAATCGCCAATCCTCAGTACTTTGCGCGTTCTGCTTTGCATTTTTTTTTTAAAAGGAGAGGATTATCACCTCCCACGGTCGCTACCAAGCGCCCTCTGTTTCTCGCCTTTTTAAAGGATGAAGATTGTCACCACCCACCGTCACTACCTATCGCTTTCTGCTTTACATTCTTTTAAAGGGACATGATTGTCTCTTTGGTGAAAATGCCCAAGATTATTTTCAAATCATTAGCAAATAGTGTTTTTTTTTAAAGGAGAGCAATGTCACTGACGATCGTTGCTACCTAGCACGTTCTGCATTGCATATTTTTAAAGGAAGATGATTCTCGCGGCCGACCTTTGCTACGTAGTGCATTGTGCTTTGCATTTTTTAAGGGACAGGTTTGTCTTCGCTCACAGTCGCTACCTAGCGTGTTCAGTTTTTACATATCTTTAAAGGGAAAGGAAGATTCCATGTAAGTAGTTAACCAATATTATTTCCGAATATTAAGCAAATAGGATCGCTTAAAGAGAGATAATTATCACCACCCATCGTTGCTCCTTAACGCGTTCTGTTTTGCATATTTTTAAAGGGAGAGAATTTTTACCACCGACAGTTGTTACCTTGTGCGTTCTGCTTTGTAATTTTTTTTTAAAGAAAAGGATTTTTATCACTGATATTCGCATTGGATTTTTAAAGGAAGAAGATTCTCACCGCCAACTGTCACTACCTTGCACTTTCTGCTTTCATTTTTTAAGGGAGAGGAATGTCACCGCAAATACTCGCTACGTAGCATGTTCTGCTTTATTTATTTTTTTTACAAGGAGAGGATTATCACCACCAACCGTCGCTACTTAGTGTGTTCTGCTTTCCATTTTTTTTCAAACGGAGACGATTGCCATTGCCGATCGTCGCCAACTAGCACTTTGTTTTGATTTTTTTTTTAAAGAGAAGATTGTCATCGCCCACCATCGATTGTCGCTACTTAGTGCGTTCTTCTTTGAATATTTTTTAAGGAAGATGATTGTTACCACCGACCGACGCTACAGAGTCCATTCTTTTTTCCATTTTTTTTTTTTAATAGATGATTATCACGCCGATATTCGCTACAAAGCGATACCCGGTTTGCATTTTTTAGGGAGAAGATTGTCACCATCTACCGTCGCTACCTAGAGCATCCTGCCTTGTAATTTTTTTAAATGTAGAGTATTTTCAACGTCCACCATCGCTATCCAGTGCGTTCTGTTTTCTCTTTGTTGAAAAAGAGAGAATTATCACGGCCCACAGTGGTTACATAGGGAGTTTGGCTCTGCATTTTTTTTTAAATAAAGAGGGGTGTTCCACGCCCATATTTGTTACCTAGTTCGTTCTGCTTTGCATTTTTTTAAAGGGAGATATTGTTACCGACGATCGTCACTACCGAGAACATTATTCATTGCATATTTTAAATGGGAGATGCTTGTCACCTCCCATTGTCTCTACCTAACTCGCTCTGCTTCGCATTTGCTTAAAGGATAGGATTACCACTGCTGATCTTTAACACCACGCGCTTTCTGCTTTTCACAATTTTAAAGGGAGAGGATCGTCACTGCAATTTGTCGCTACCTTACGCATTCTGCATGGTTTGTTTTTTTAAAAGAAGGGGCTTTTCATCGAACATCAATGCTGTCTAGCGCTGCTCTCATTGGCATTTATTTAAAAAGAGAGGCTCCTCACCGCCGATCGACTCAACCTAGCGCATTCTACTTTGTCATATTTAAAGGAAGAATATTAAGAGTACCCACCTTCGCTATATTACGTGTTCTGTTTTGTCTTTGTTTAAACGTAGAGGATTGTCAACGCCCATCCTCGCTACAGAGCGCGTTCTTCTTTGCATTTTTTTAAAGGTAGACGATTGTTACTGCCGACAATCGCTTCCTAGCGCGTTCTGCTTTGCAGTTTCTTAAATGGAGAGGCTCGTCACCACCGATCGTCGCTACCTAGCGCGTTCTGCTTTGCATTTTTTTAAAAGGGTAGGATTGTTGCCACCCACCGTCGTTGGCTAGCACATTCTACTTCGGATTTGTTAAAAAAAAGAGGATTATCCCCCCACCGTCACTACCTAGCGCGTTCTGCTTTGCAATTTTTAATAGGAGAGGATCGTCTTCGCCGATCTTTGCTCACTAGCGCGTTCTGGTAAAAATTTTAAGGGATAGTATTATCACAGACTGCCGTTCCTACTGAACTCATTCTCGTTTGCATTTGTTTAAAAGGAAATAATTATCACTGCCAACCTTCGATACCTAGTGTGTTCTTCTTTGCATTTTTTTATAAGGGTGAGGATCTTCACTCTCGAACGTCACTACCTAGCTGGTTCTGTTTACCATTTTTTAACTCAGTGGTTTATTACCGTCCACCATTGCTACATAGTGAGTTCTACTTTACATTTGTTTAGAGGAAGACGATTGTCACCGGCCAGTGTCGCTATCTATTGTGTTCTACTTTGTATTTTTTAAAGGGAGAAGATTGTTACAGCCGACTGTCACTACCTCTCTCGTTCTACTTTGCATCATTTTTAAGGGAGAGGAATGTATCGTCAACCGTCGCTACCTAGCGTGTTCTAGTTTTTTTTTTTTTTTTCAAGCAAGAGGATTGTCACCGCCCACCGCCGCATACTAACGCGTTCTCATTTACATTTATTGAAAGGGAAAGGATTATCTCCACCCACCTTTTCTAGCTAGCGCCTTCTCTGCAATTTTTTTAGGGGGACAGGATTGTCACCGCTTACTGTCGCTACCGACCACGCTCTGCTTTGCATTTGTTTAAAACGAATGAAGTGTGACTACCCACCCTCGCTATCTAGCTCGTTCTGATTTACATTTACTTAGATAACAGGATTGTCACCTGCCAGTGTCACTACTTAGCGCATTTTGTTATACATTTTTTCAAGGAAGAGAATTATCACTGCCCACCGTCGCTACATAGCGCGTTCTGCTTTTCATTTGTTTAAACGGAGAGGATTGCTACCGCCCACCGTCGCTACTTAGCACGGTCTGCTTTTCATTTGTTTAAACGGAGAGGATTGCTACCGCCCACCGTCGCTACTTAGCGCGGTCTGCTTTTCATTTGTTTAAACGGGGAGGATTGCTATCGTCCACCGTCGCTACTTAGCGCGGTCTGCTTTGCATTTGTTTAAACGGAGAGGATTGCTACCGCCCACCGTCGCTACATAGCGCGTTCTGCTTTTCATTTGTTTAAACGGAGAGGATTGCTACCGCCCACCGTCGCTACTTAGCGCGGTCTGCTTTTCATTTGTTTAAACGAAGAGGATTGCTACCGCCCACCGTCGCTACTTAGCGCGGTCTGCTTTTCATTTGTTTAAACGGAAAGGGATTGCTACCGCCCACCGTCGCTACATAGCGCGGTCTGTTTTGAATTTGTATAAATGGAGAGGATTGCTACCGACCACCGTCGCTACATAGCGCGTTCTGCTTTGCATTTGTTTAAACGTAGAGGATTGCTACCGCCCACCGTCGCTACATAGCGCGGTCTGCTTTGCATTTGTGTAAACGGAAAGGATTGCTACCACCCACCGTAGCTACATAGCGCGGTCTGCTTTGCATTTGTTTAAACGGAAAGGATTGCTACCACCCACCGTCGCTACATAGTGGGGTCTGCTTTGCATTTGTTTAAACGGAAAGGGATTGCTACCACCCACCGTCGCTACATAGCGCGGTCTGCTTTGCATTTGTTTAAACGGAGAGGAATGCTACAGCTCACTGTCGCTACTTAGCACGGTCTGTTTTGAATTTGTTTAAACGGAGAGGATTGCTACCGACCACCGTCGCTACATAGCGCGTTCTGCTTTGCATTTGTTTAAACGGAGAGGATTGCTACCGCCCACTGTCGCTACATATTGTGGTCTGCTTTGCATTTGTTTAAACTGAGAGGATTGCTACCACCCACCGTCGCTACATAGCGCGGTCTGCTTTGCATTTATTCAAACGGAGAGGATTGCTACCAACCAGGTCACTACATAGCGCGTTCTGCTTTGCATTTGTTTAAACGGAGAGGATTGCTACCGCCCTCAGTTGCTACCTAGTGCGGTCTGCTTTTCATTTGTTTGAACGCAGAAGATTGCTACCGCCCACCGTCGCTACATAGCACGGTCTGCTTTGCATTTGTTTAAACGGAGAGGATTGCTACCGCCCACCATCGCTATATATCGCGGTCTGCTTTGCATTTGTTTAAACGGAGAGGATTGCTACCACCCACCGTCGCTACATAGCGCGGTCTGCTTTGCATTTGTTTAAACGGAGAGGATTGCTACCACCCACCGTAGCTACATAGCGCGGTCTGCTTTGCATTTGTTTAAACGGAAATGATTGCTACTACCCACCGTAGCTACATAGTGCGGTCTGCTTTGCATTTGTTTAAACGGAAAGGATTGCTACCACCCACCATCACTATATAGCGGGGTGTGCTTTGCATTTGTTTAAACGGAAAGGGATTGCTACCGCCCACCGTCGCTACATAGCGCGGTCTGCTTTGCATTTGTTTAAACGGAGAGGAATGCTACCGCTCACTGTCGCTACTTAGCACGGTCTGTTTTGAATTTGTTTAAACGGAGAGGATTGCTACCGACCACCGTCGCTACATAGCGCGTTCTGCTTTGCATTTGTTTAAACGGAGAGGATTGCTACCCCTTACTGTCGCTACATATCGTGGTCTGCTTTGCATTTGTTTAAACGGAGAGGATTGCTACAACCCACCGTCGCTACATAGCGCGGTCTGCTTTGCATTTATTTAAACGGAGAGGATTGATACCGACCAGCGTCGCTACATAGCGCGTTCTGCTTTGCATTTGTTTAAACCGAGAGAATTGCTACCGCCCTCAGTTGCTACCTAGTGCGGTCTGCTTTGCATTTGTTTAAACGGAGAGGATTGCTACCACCCACCGTCGCTACATAGCGCGGTCTGCTTTGCATTTGTTTAAACGGAGAGGATTGCTACCGCCCACCGTCGCTACATAGCGTGGTCTGCTTTGCATTTGTTTAAACGGATAGGATTGCTACCGCCCACCGTCGCTACATAACGCAATCTGCTTTGCATTTGTTTAAACGGAGAGGATTGCTACCCCCCACCGTCGCTACATAGCGCCGTCTGCTTTGCATTTGTTTAAACGAAGAGGATTGCTACTGCCCTCAGTTGCTACCTAGTGCGGTCTGCTTTTCATTTGTTTAAACGCAGAGGATTGCTACCGCCCACCGTCGCTACATAGCGCGGTCTGCTTTGCATTTGTTTAAACCGAGAGAATTGCTACCGCCCTCAGTTGCTACATAGCATGGTCTGCTTTGCATTTGTTTAAACACAGAGGATTGCTACCGCCCACCGTCTCTACATATCGCGGTCTGCTTTGCATTTGTTTAAACGGAGAGGATTGCTACCACCCACCGTCGCTACATAGCGCGGTCTGCTTTGCATTTGTTTAAACGGAGAGGATTGCTACCACCCACCGTAGCTACATAGCGCGGTCTGCTTTGCATTTGTTTAAACGGAGAGGATTGCTACCACCCACCGTAGCTACATAGCGCGGTCTGCTTTGCATTTGTTTAAACGGAAATGATTGCTACTACCCACCGTAGCTACATAGTGCGGTCTGCTTTGCATTTGTTTAAACGGAAAGGATTGCTACCACCCACCATCACTATATAGCGGGGTGTGCTTTGCATTTGTTTAAACGGAAAGGGATTGCTACCGCCCACCGTCGCTACATAGCGCGGTCTGCTTTGCATTTGTTTAAACGGAGAGGAATGCTACCGCTCACTGTCGCTACTTAGCACGGTCTGTTTTGAATTTGTTTAAACGGAGAGGATTGCTACCGACCACCGTCGCTACATAGCGCGTTCTGCTTTGCATTTGTTTAAACGGAGAGGATTGCTACCCCCCACTGTCGCTACATATCGTGGTCTGCTTTGCATTTGTTTAAACGGAGAGGATTGCTACAACCCACCGTCGCTACATAGCGCGGTCTGCTTTGCATTTATTTAAACGGAGAGGATTGATACCGACCAGCGTCGCTACATAGCGCGTTCTGCTTTGCATTTGTTTAAACCGAGAGAATTGCTACCGCCCTCAGTTGCTACCTAGTGCGGTCTGCTTTGCATTTGTTTAAACGGAGAGGATTGCTACCACCCACCGTCGCTACATAGCGCGGTCTGCTTTGCATTTGTTTAAACGGAGAGGATTGCTACCGCCCACCGTCGCTACATAGCGTGGTCTGCTTTGCATTTGTTTAAACGGATAGGATTGCTACCGCCCACCGTCGCTACATAACGCAATCTGCTTTGCATTTGTTTAAACGGAGAGGATTGCTACCCCCCACCGTCGCTACATAGCGCCGTCTGCTTTGCATTTGTTTAAACGAAGAGGATTGCTACTGCCCTCAGTTGCTACCTAGTGCGGTCTGCTTTTCATTTGTTTAAACGCAGAGGATTGCTACCGCCCACCGTCGCTACATAGCGCGGTCTGCTTTGCATTTGTTTAAACCGAGAGAATTGCTACCGCCCTCAGTTGCTACATAGCATGGTCTGCTTTGCATTTGTTTAAACACAGAGGATTGCTACCGCCCACCGTCGCTACATATCGCGGTCTGCTTTGCATTTGTTTAAACGGAGAGGATTGCTACCACCCACCGTCGCTACATAGCGCGGTCTGCTTTGCATTTGTTTAAACGGAGAGGATTGCTACCACCCACCGTAGCTACATAGCGCGGTCTGCTTTGCATTTGTTTAAACGGAAAGGATTGCTACCACCCACCGTAGCTACATAGCGCGGTCTGCTTTGCATTTGTTTAAACGGAAAGAATTGCTACCACCCACCGTCGCTACATAGCGGGGTCTGCTTTGCATTTGTTTAAACGGAAAGGGATTGCTACTGCCCACCGTTGCTACATAGCGCGGTCTCCTTTGCATTTGTTTAAAGGGAGAGGAATGCTACCGCTCACTGTCGCTACTTAGCACGGTCTGTTTTGAATTTGTTTAAACGGAGAGGATTGCTACCGACCACCGTCGCTACATAACGCGTTCTGCTTTGCATTTGTTTAAACGGAGAGAATTGCTACCGCCCACTGTCGCTACATATCGTGGTCTGCTTTGCATTTGTTTAAACGGAGAAAATTGCTACTACCCACCGTCGCTACATAGCGCGTTCTGCTTTGCATTTGTTTAAACGGAGAGGATTGCTACCGCCCACCGTCGCTACATAGCGTGGTCTGCTTTGCATTTGTTTAAACGAAGAGGATTGCTACCACCCACCGTCGCTACATAGCACCGTCTGCTTTGCATTTGTTTAAACGAAGAGGATTGTTACCGCCCTCAGTTGCTACCTAGTGTTTCTGCTTTTCATTTGTTTAAACGCAGAGGATTGCTACCGCCCACCGTCGCTACATAACGCAATCTGCTTTGCATTTGTTTAAATGGAGAGGATTGCTACCGCCCACCGTCGCTACATGCCGTGGTCTGCTTTGCATTTGTTTAAACGGAGAGGATTGCTACCACCCACCGTCGCTACATAGCGCCGTCTGCTTTGCATTTGTTTAAACGGAGAGGATTGCTACCACCCACCTTCGCTACATAGCGCCGTCTGCTTTGCATTTGTTTAAACAAGGAGGATTGCTACCGCTCACCGTCACTACTTAGCGCGGTCTGTTTTGCATTTGTTTAAACGGAGAGGATTGCTGCCGCCCACCGTCGCTACTTAGCGCGGTTTGCTTTGCATCTGTTTAAACGGAAAGGATTGCTACCACCCACCGTAGCTACATAGCGCGGTCTGCTTTGCATTTGTTTAAACGGAAATGGATTGCTACCGCCCACCGTCGCTACATAGCGTGGTCTGCTTTGCATTTGTTTAAACGGAGAGGATTGCTACCGCTCACTGTCGCTACTTAGCACGGTCTGTTTTGAATTTGTTTAAACGGAGAGGATTGCTACCGCCCACTGTCGCTACATAGCGCGGTCTGCTTTGCATTTGTTTGAACGGAGAGGATTGCTACCGCTCACCGTCACTACTTAGCGCGGTCTGCTTTGCATTTGTTCAAACGGAGAGGATTGCTGCCGCTAACCGTCGCTACATAGCGCGGTCTGCTTTGCATTTGTTTAAACGGAGAGGATTGCTACCGCCCACCGTCGCTACATAGCGCGGTCTGCTTTGCATTAGTTTAAACGGAAAGGATTGCTACCACCCACCGTAGCTACATAGCGCGGTCTGCTTTGCATTTGTTTAAACGGAAAGGATTGCTACCACTCACCTTCGCTACATAGCGGGGTCTGCTTTGCATTTGTTTAAACGGAGAGGATTGCTACCGCCCACCTTCGCTACATAGCGTGGTCTGCTTTTCATTTGTTTAAACGGAGAGGATTGCTACCGGCCACCGTCGCTCTATAGCGCAATCTGCTTTGCATTTGTTTAAACGGAGAGGATTGCTACCACCCACCGTCGCTACATAGCGCCGTCTGCTTTGCATTTGTTTAAACGAAGAGGATTGCTACCGCCCTCAGTTGCTACCTAGTGCGGTCTGCTTTTTATTTGTTTAAACGCAGAGGATTGCTACCGCCCACCGTCGCTACATAGCGCGGTCTGCTTTGCATTTGTTTAAATGGAGAGGATTGCTACCGCCCACCGTCGCTACATAGCGTGGTCTGCTTTGCATTTGTTTAAACGGAGAGGATTGCTACCTCCCACCGTCCCTACATATCGCGGTCTGCTTTGCATTTGTTTAAACGGAGAGGATTGCTACCGCCCACCGTCGCTACTTAGCGTGGTCTGCTTTTCATTTGTTTAAACGGGGAGGATTGCTATCGCCCACCGTCGCTACTTAGCGCGGTCTGCTTTTCATTTGTTTAAACAAAGAGCATTGCTACCGCCCACCGTCGCTACTTAGCGCGGTCTGCTTTGCATTTGTTTAAACGGAGAGGATTGCTACCGCCCACCGTCGCTACTTAGCGTGGTCTGCTTTTCATTTGTTTAAACGGCGAGAATTGCTACCACCCACCGTAGCTACATAGCGCGGTCTGCTTTGCATTTGTTTAAACGGAAAGGGATTGCCCTCGCCCACCGTCGCTACATAGCGTGGTCTACTTTGCATTTGTTCAAACGGAGAGGATTGCTGCCGCTCATCGTCGCTACATAGCGCGGTCTGCTTTGCATTTGTTTAAACGGAGAGGATTGCTACCGCCCACCGTCACTACATATCGCGGTCTGCTTTGCATTTGTTTAAACGGAGAGGATTGCTACCGCCCACCGTCGCTACTTAGCGCGGTCTGCTTTTCATTTGTTTAAACGGGGAGGATTGCTATCGCCCACCGTCGCTACTTAGCGCGGTCTGCTTTTCATTTGTTTAAACGGAGAGCATTGCTACCGCCCACCGTCGCTACTTAGCGCGGTCTGCTTTGCATTTGTTTAAACGGAGAGGATTGCTACCGCCCACCGTCGCTACTTAGCGTGGTCTGCTTTTCATTTGTTTAAACGGCGAGGATTGCTACCACCCACCGTAGCTACATAGCGTGGTCTGCTTTGCATTAGTTTAAACGGAAAGGATTGCTACCACATACCGTCGCTACATAGCGGGGTCTGCTTTGCATTTGTTAAATTTGAAGGGGATTGCTACCGCCCACCGTCGCTACATAGCGCGGTCTGCTTTGCATTTGTTTAAACGGAGAGGATTGCTACCGCTCACTGTCGCTACTTAGCACGGTCTGTTTTGAATTTGTATAAATGGAGAGGATTGCTACCGACCACCGTCGCTACATAGCGCGTTCTGCTTTGCATTTGTTTAAACTTAGAGGATTGCTACCGCCCACCGTCGCTACATAGCGCGGTCTGCTTTGCATTTGTTTAAACGGAAAGGATTGCTACCACCCACCGTAGCTACATAGCGCGGGCTGCTTTGCACTTGTTTAAACGGAAAGGATTGCTACCACCCACCGTCGCTACATAGCGGGGTCTGCTTTGCATTTGTTTAAACGGAAAGGGATTGCTACCGCCCACCGTCGCTACATAGCGCGGTCTGCTTTGCATTTGTTTAAACGGAGAGGATTGCTACCGCTCACTGTCGCTACTTAGCACGGTCTGTTTTGAATTTGTTCAAACGGAGAGGATTGCTACCGACCACCGTCGCTACATAGCGCGTTCTGCTTTGCATTTGTTTAAACGGAGAGGATTGCTACCGCCCACTGTCGCTACATAGCGCGGTCTGCTTTGCATTTGTTTAAACGGAGAGGATTGCTACCACCCACCGTCGCTACATAGTGCCGTCTGCTTTGCATTTGTTTAAACGAAGAGGATTGCTACCGCTCACGGTTGCTACATAGCGCCGTCTGCTTTCCATTTGTTTAAACGAAGAGGATTGCTACCGCTCACGGTCGCTACTTAGCGTGGTCTGCTTTGCATTTTTTTCAAGTGAGAACGATTGAATTTGTGAATAGAAAGATTAGACGAGGCATTCATATAGAAACCCGCAGAAGACGGTATAGTAGGAGAGTAAAATGTTCGGATTTAATTTTAGGGGGAATAAGAAGAGTTCAAAAGTCGGTTTGACGCCGATGCGTGGTGGTATTTTGTATTTACTTAGTGGTATTGGTTGTGACTGGTGCGACCGAAGGATGGGGGTAAGGGATGGAAGGAAAAGCGTGTGTTTATGGAAACGCGCTTTTCGTGTTAATGTTAACTTATGTGTGTAAATAAGTATTGGTTGTGGAGAGTCGAGGCCTGTGTGGTATCTCAGTACCATCGCAGTGCATTGTCTCGCGTTTATTTATGTGTATATGGGATCTCTTGCCAGTTTCTCTAACAGTTGTGTTAAACTGGTGTGAGTGTGCCTGTTAGGTGTTGTTAGTTTGTTATTTGCATGTAGTGTGGTCATTCGTGTTTACATAGTAGAGTGACATGCGTGTATCTCCGCAGAGTTCTGAATGCACTGTGCTTCACTCTGCCATGTATGACTTGCAGCTAAGTGTTATTGGATAGTCTGAGGTGTGGTCTCACTACTATTTTATATAAGTGTAGCTATAATTTACGGCTGGCAGGATAGAACCTTCACATCTTATTGTTAGTGTTTTTGGCTTTTGTATGCACCGGTCTGGTGAGTGTGTATATCTATCTGTATGTCGTGCATGTAGTGATCGCTTGCGCCATAGAATTCCGCCTGTGTCTTCTGAAGATTCGTAGCAATGAGCCACTTATCCTCATACTCTGCCTTCTCGCCCATGATTATTTGTGCGTAGCGTGTTATTCCGTTTGGTCCCTGGACACACATGAGAATGCTCTCATCGTCAGCAGAGGACGATGTTAATGCGCGTCTGCACTCAATGTGTGGTTGTCATTTGTATACATTATGTAGAGTGTGGGTACGAATACGTTACCCTGGAATACGCCTGCTCGTCGTGTGAATGGGCGTGATGTTGCCCTGCTGTATTATATGTGACACTACCGGTCTGTAAGAAATTGAAAGAGGAGCATTCTAATGCAGCGAGAGGGCTCCATGTTTTTTGGCTAGTTTCCATTGAGGGCCTTCTCTACGTCCTTACTGCTGAAGAGTGTTTCCTGTGGTAATTTCTTTATTGCCGTGGACGATGATCACAACCGCTTGAGCGGACCGGCCCCACCTAAAACCATATTGGCAGGTAGAGAACGAGTCCCTCTCCTCCAAAAAATTCCGTAGACGGCTGTTGATCATATCCTAAAATATCTTGCTTAGATGTTCTAACAGAGCAAAGGTCTGTAATTGTTTGCGTGTTTGGGGTCTTTGTGAGGTTTGGGATGGATTGTCACCGCCAATCGTCACTACCTAGCGCGTTCTTTTCTGCCCATCTTTGCTATCTAGCATGTTCTGCTTTCCATTTTTTTGTTTAAAGGGAGAGGATTTTCACCGCCCTCCATCGCTACCTATCACGTTCTGGTTTGCATTTTTTTAAAGGAAGAGGATTGTCACTTTCCTCAATCGCTACCTAGTGCGTTCTGCTTCGATTTTTTTTTAACGAGATAGGATTGTCAGCTTCAACCGTCACTTCTTAGCGCGATCTGCTTTACATTTTTTTAAAAGGAGAGGATTGTGACCGCCGACTGTTGCTACCTACCGCGTTCTGCTTTCTTTGTTTTAAGGAAGACGATTGTTACCGCCCACCTTCACTAACTAGCTCGTTCTGCTCTGCATTATTTCGATTTCCCTACTTGTGGTTGCCAACAAAGACATGTCAGTCGAAATTACAAATCTATTTTTGGCCAACAAATAACCTTAAAACCAATAAAAACAAACGACAAACCTAAATTAACACAAATAAAAAATGAAAAAAAACACGCTCAGGTGCCGGAAGGCGGCCCACTCCCTGAAGGCACCTTCCTATTCTGCCCGAAGAGTTACAGGGACAGGAGGAAGGGAGAGGGGGGAAGCTGACTGAGTGAAGGTCTAATGTGAGCTCGATGAGAGTTTGGAGAGAGTCTGAGAAGGGTTCAAGGAGACGAGGGCACAAACAAGGATGTTTTAAGAACGGTTCTGTTAAGGTCTAAAAAGGTCATATCTACCCATGACCTAGAGCGTAATAGTGGGGTGGTGTGTGTAGAAAGGGATGTTGAGTAGATGGCTAGTACCCTGCTAATACCAGGCGTCATTCCCTTGCGCCAGTAAGCAAGAGCTGGTGAGGGAATATCGAATCATGTATAATGTGAATTTTAGATCTGAAGAATTCAGATCTTATGCTCTGGAATTGAAGGATACAAACATAGAGGGCAATAATCTGCCCCCCCGCCTCCCCAAGTTTTTTTACTATCTATAACTATAACTAAATGCCAAGTTATAGTTCAATAAATATAATAAATTAATTACTGTTCTAGAAATCCTGTAGCTGTTGCCGGGTGGAAAAAAATTGCACATTTGCCAGATAAGATTCAAGAAAACTCGCAAACATTTGCATAAACAGAGGCAAATTTGGTTAGGGAGGATTCCAATATAATAAAGTGAATGGTAACAAAAAAGAAAGTAACAAACGTAAAAAGGAGTAACGAGGAATTTTGGAAAGTAGCCCGCTACTTGTAGCCCAGTTTGGTGTTAGCCCTGGTGCATAGACCAAAGCTTAGTCGTAAAGCGCTCCCTCCCCCCCCATTGATCTCAACGACGATTCTGCTTCGATCTTCTTGCCCTTTTTAAGGAATTCACTCTAACAGAATCCCATTCGAGTTTATTTCCTTGGTCTCTCGGGCACCGCACTTAGCTGGGTTCCGCTCATACCTCTCCTCCCACACTCAGTCGGTCGTGCTCGATAACCTCTCCTTCGCCCGCGCCCATTCATTTTGGGGTGCCTCAGGGCTCAGTACTTGGTCCTCTCCTCTTTTGCATCTGATTACTTCCTCTTGGCTCCCTTCTTCGCGATTTGGGCCTGTCCTTCCACCTCTATGCTAATAATACTCAGATATACCTTTCCTCATCCCCTGTGTCCTTCTCTCAATCAAATACCAAGCTCCTTTCAGCAGTCTACACCTCCATAAACGGATGGCTGTCTGCCAACTTGCTCAAACTTAACCACGATAAAACAAGTTCTCTTTGTTGGTACCGCTTCGATGGTGGAGAAATCTAAAGTTTTCTTTCCCTCCCTTAACCTTGGGGAAACCAATGTCGCCTTCTCTGATACCGTCAGTAATCTTGGTGTTATTTTCGAAGAGTAACTCTCGTTTAAACCGCACATCCATCGTATCTGTAAGTCTTCCCTCGGTTTCCTCCGCAACTTCTCACGTGTTCGATCCCATTCTAATCGACGAAGCCTTGAGACTGCTTTTCATGCCTTCGTCACCTCACGCTTAGACTACTGCAATTCTCTTCTAGTGAATCTCCCTTCTTCGTCACTTCGCCCCCTACAATTAGTTCAAAACTATGCTTCCCGGCTCCTCCTTCGCCGCCCCCGATTCTCTCCTTTGATGCCACTGTTACAGGAGCTACACTGGTTACCTATTCTCTTCCTTACCCACTATAAAATTCTTCTCATCATCTAAAAGGCCCTAAACCTCAAGGCTCCACCTTATCCCTCGTCTGCCCTCTCCCGTCTTCAAACTCCTCGGGCACTCCGGTCTAACCTCACTCCCATCCTGAACACACCTCGTTCTGTCCTCTGCTCGATGGGTGACCGTTCCTTCTCAGTTTGTGCTCCTAGACTCTGGAATGCTCTTCCTGCCGAAGTCCGATCCTCTCCCTCCCTTGCTATTTTTAAACGTCTCCTGAAGACTCATCTCTTCAGAATTGCCTTTTCTCCCCTCTAAACTACACAACCTGCACTCTGGGAGGGCTAACAGCCATGAAGGGCGCACTATAAATACTTATTATTATTATATACTTGGTCATTTTTCTATTAAAAACCATCGAGAGCATATCCGCCAGAAGGTTTAAGATAATGTTGAAGTTGTGCGAAGTAAAATACCCCCCCCCCCCTCTGTATATACTACTCTGGGCAACAAATAGGACCCACTACTCTTCTGAACCTTCTTCGTTCCTCGCTCCAGTACTTTTTGTTCAAATTATTCTAGAACTTTGGCTCATTTGCCACGCCCGATCCAGTCCAAAAAGTGAAATAATAAAAAAAATTACAATTCAATTCATTTATGCCATAAATGCACAAATCATAAACAATAATAAAATTAATGTTACTAAACTATCACAGAAATTCATAAAACCTCAAAATGACTTAATAGTTTTAGTAACTGATAACGGGCTTAATTTATCGGGTCGTATTACAGGCATTTTTGTTTGGGGTCAAAGATGGGACAATGGAACACGGAGCAGCAATAAACAAGGAGCGGTAATAAACAAGGAGCGGTAATAAACAATAAACCAAGGAGTGACGATAAACAATGTAACAAAGAGCGGCAATAAACAATAGAACAAGGAGTGGCAATAAACAGTAAAACAAGGAAAAGCAATAAACAGCAAAATGAAAAATAAAATATTAGCACCTCCTCTCAGCGGCAAATTATGGACCTAAAATAGATGCTTTTTCTTTACAAAACTACACGAATAAAATTTATACAAAAATTACATTACACAAGCATTTATGTAGTTTTCAAAAGAGTACTTTATTAAAAATATATACAGTCATACACAAAAAGCTCCCTTCTAGTCATCAAGTAAGTCTAGTTCACAGAATAGAAAAGTTCACTTTACATTGAGCACAAGTGCCCATATAGATTTCCTTCTATTACATACAAATATGGTACAAATATATAATACTGACACTGAAAAACCACAGGAAACTCCTTTGTTCACTTTTTTTTCCACGGTAATACAAAGAACGCGATACAAGCTCAACACGACAGACCTCAAGTAGCGATTCCAACTCAATAAAAATTTTAAACTTTCGATTAACGGACGCGACATGTGAGTTTATCAAAATCAGGCAGGAAATTGGGACTTAAGCTACAAAACTTGTATCAAAATCAAAGACTACTTACACTTTTTATAACTACATTTATAAATACAAAAAATAATTCATACAGAGAATTTTTATAATATACAACTTTGTTTTTATTATATACAAAACTTATCACAGCCATATTATATGTGCGGGCTGCTATGTTTATATTTTTAGCTCCTTGTGGAGCAAAGGGAATATTTTTTAGACAATCGCAATGGCCAAATTCACTTACTCCATTTCAACCATTTCTGTTCACACTTTGAGAAACGTAATTAAAGGGTTCAGTTTGCTCCTTGAATTTCGAAATTTGGCAAAACGGATATAGAACTTGCTGATTGAGGAGAGACAATGTGAGGAGAGTACTGAGGTGAAGTAGAAACAAGCGAAGAAACAACTTGTGGTGAAGCAGGAAGAGAGGAAGAATTGCTTGGAGAATGCAAATTCTGAGGAGAAAGACAAGCCAATTCGATTTGCGGGGAGAGAACCTCCTGCTTGAGTATCACTTCAGCAGGAGATAAGGTATGACCCGAGTATTGACACGGTGGGGTAGGGGCATTTAAGATGTGGGTACCCGGGGAAAACTGGGAACCACCATTCATAACAACCACACTATCGCTCCGCTCAACAAGCATTGATGAAGTGTTACCCACTTTCGCCATCACACTCCCGTCGTACGCCGTCATTATATTATCCTGGATTTTGCCTTGATTCTCTTGATACTTCAAGGTATCGCCTAGAGACGGGTTAAGCTCGTCCTTGAGGTAGTTATGAGAGCGATGGAAGAACTGTGAATCGCCCATGTTGCGATGTAAGTTAAGGGCGTGGATAGGGGAAGAGTTTCCCGGTCGATTCTCGAAGGATTTGATGGTCTGGGCGTCACCTTCGAACTTCACCATTGTTTGTAAGTTGAGAGGATAAGAAAAGCCCTCGGGTAAGCCCTGTTTCTCCACACAGTCGTAGTAATATGTCTGGTTCGGAATGGAGTCAATGGCGTGTAAGGAAGTTGGAGAAAGGGTAGTGGAGGCTACAGAAATAAGCGATGGAGAAGTAGCTGATTGATGAAAGACTGGAGAGTATATTGGGGGCGAATACTGGCTGGAGTAGTACTCTGGCCCAACTGAATCTGAGGCGGCTTCAAGTTTGATGGACACTGAAAAAGAAGCAATGAATCAAATCAATTTTCTTAGATATTTACTTTATTTTACTAATTATTTCGGTTAACATCGACAATTTTTCTATTATTATTAGAGGGTTTAGGAAGGAAAATATTTAAAAAATGACCGAAAGTGGAAGGATATAGAGGGTACATGACGAAAATCATCTAAAAAAAGAGTATTTGGGACGCGTGGGACGAGGCAAGGACAACTCCCGAAAATTACGACACCCCACAATTAATCCAAATCCCCTTTATGGGTGATAATATCCTGAAGGAAGAGGGGGAGGTGCTACGTACTTGGGTTGTTTTCTTGGTCCACAAATTTGAGAGGCATGGTGTAGTTTGCTGCTGCGACGGACTGGGTGGAGAAGGAAGCAAGGTGTGCGGAGTTCGGGACAGTTGCGGACGGGGTATTGGAAGCGGAAGAATGGGTCTTCCTCAAAGTCCCTACTGGGGAAGGGAGGACAGGGGTGACACCCTTAGAGGAGCAAGACCCTTGCAAGTTGCTAGCAATGGTGCTGAAAGAGGTCGCGGATGGAGATGAGGATGAGGAGGGCGCGATGCAAGTGGCAACTGTAGGCGCTCCTGCTCCAGAAGGCAAAGATGACGCGGACGCCATAGAGGAAGCTACAGAGGCGCTAGATTTGGTCTTTGATTCGCGGGTTGCCCCCTTCGGCTTCCGTTTCCGTTGCTGACATGGAAAAGAAGAGTAAGGATGAAATTACTGGGAGGGCTGGTACCCCTTAATGTGTCCATAGCCCACTGAGTGGGGGTAGGGAGCGCCTTAAAACCCAGAAAATTAGCGATGGAAACAGGCAGGACATTTAGGTTCCGATCGGAGCGCAGGCTTTGAACCTCTACCGGGAAAATGAGAAACCGGACACACCGTAAAGGCGAAGGCTACTTTTCGAACATGTTTGAAGTTTTTTTTTTATCGCAACTTAGATTTTTTTAATTCCACTTTGCGAGGAAAAGTTGAAAGAGTATAAAAAAAAAACTACAGCTATAATCGCTTGGCATCACAACCAAGCGATTAGAACATAAACCCACTTGCAAGTAAAGATTGGCGTAATTCCGGCTCATTATGTGGTAATTTTAGTGAATTATTGTATACCTTCATTACCAGTTGGAATTAGTTGGTAAAATTAATGGTTCCTATCATACAATGAAAATGCCCAAACTATTTGAATGTAAAGACAAAGTTAAATATATTCCGATCCTCTTAATGAATACACAAGTATTTGAAATTTAGTTCAAATTCTTGACGTATATTTCTTGTCAAATAAAATAATTTATACACTATCATTCAGGTGTAAACTAAATAGACTATTTTAATTTTATTATTTAACTCCATTTCCTTTTACACATCCCAATTTTTTTTAGAATTTTTCTCTATGATTCTAAAACTGCCCTGGTCGTAATTTCAAGGCAACGATTATCAACGGAACATCGTCGCCTTCGCTGCAAATTTATATGGAAGCTCACCTGCACCGTTTCCTTCTTCATATTTAATGGCCGATTTACACAATGAAGTTTGAAGTAGAGACCACAGGCGTTGCAAACCGGATCCCCATTTGAATTGCGCCTCCATAATGAGGTGACGTTAGTGTGGCAGTTGCTACATTCCTGACTCTGACGACGAGCTCCAGACTGAGAACGGAATTCTGTTAGATTTTGCTCTCAGATAACGCACAAATAATTCCATTTCCGCCACTTTATAAAATTTAATGAAGTCTATCGAATTTAATTGATCAAATAACCTTAGGCTACTTCTCTCATTTTGTGTTAAAATGAATCAAGAAAACAGTCCAGAAAAAAAAGACGGGATTATCTAAGATTTTAAAGGACTAGAGTTAGTTAACGTCAATATTTCTCCAAAATATTTTGTTAGAATAATAAAATTGCATAAAAATCAAGCCATTCTTGATATTGGTTAATGTTAACATCTAACAAAAGCAGAAGCAATTAAATAAGAGCATTAGCATTGTACCCACCATTCTTCGTGACTTAAGTCCTTCATTAAATTGTTTGTTGGAGTAGGAATAGTAGCCAGGACAATAGTCTTCAACTGCAAAGAAGCGAAAGGGAAGAAGGCGGTCAATGCAAAAGCGAAAAGCAAAACAAGAACGATAAACTTAAGAAGCAAAATAAAGGTAAAGTAATAAAAAGTTGGTAATTAAAATGGGTGTATGTTGGTCATATATATATATATATATATATATATTTATATATATTAAAATGGGTGTATGTTGGTCATATATATATATATATATATATATATATATATATATATATATATATATATATATATATATATATATATATATATATATATATATTATATATATATACATATATATCCTAGTTAAATGACTGTACGGCTTTAAGTTTTGAGGTTTCGAAGGTAAAGTATAAAAAAAATGAATAAATACTTTAAAAATGATTCCACGTGAAATTACATTGTAAGGAATTTATAAAAGGGTATCTTAAATATATATATATATCCTTTCACCCAACTACTATAAGAACCATCTGTCGGTTATTAATCTAAAAAGAATATAATCTTGATTATAGTATTCTTTGCATCTTGTTATCGCTTGGCATCAGTAGGAAAAAGATGACAAAAATCATCACTTTGAAGGACCCAGTAAAAATCATTAAAGTTTCCACCATTTACGAAGTTTAAACTCATTTTACTTTTTTAAAAAGTAAAATTAAAATTTAAATAACCGATTAAAAAAGCAGCTGAAATGAAATTACTCCCAAGTCAAAATACCAATAAATAACCCTCGGATTTTATTCTCCAAATCTTTAACGAAAATAATCGACACAAACGGGAAAATTAATTAGTTCAAGGAGACTAAAACTTACTAAATTCTTTAATATTCTTATTTTTACAAACATATGGCATTCTATGACGACAATAAAATTATAAACCTATTTTCTTGGACCATATCCATATCTGGGGTACATCCGCTTCGGTCGAAAAAGGCTTGTCAGTTACATGGTTATTTATTTAGCGTTTTTCATCTTTATTTTTGTAGCACTCAGACTAAATGGCGGTGAATACGCACAAGGGGTGAATATTTAGCTCTTATGTACAGTGTTTACGTTAAAAAAATATAGGCGATTCGATTCCCTCTCATGTCACCACCTCATTATACTATAATGGAATACTCTCACCATCCACACCCTTATGTGTTTTAAAACAGAGCGATGCATATTAAAAGCGAGCTCGGTCGTCCAGCAAAGAACGTAGGTGTGAAGCGCCCCCCAGCCGCGCACAAGGAGGTATCGAGCAGACTTGCTATTGTAACGCGATCTACGAAAGCTAAAACAAAAAACAGACACCTTTTCTTTCGCTAAATGTAGATAGATTAAGAGGAAAGGAGTAAGGAAGAATCATATACAAGCTAAAAAATATATAGAAGGAAATGTATGTAGACTGCAGGAGCGTCGCTTCTTTCATCTCTCGAACATTCTGAACGAGAAGTTGAAGAATACAGTAGGAGCTGTACGGGAAACATGCGCATAAAGGAATTGGGGAATACAAGCCAAAAAGCCACATCGCTGGTTGATGTGGAAATTGATACACGAGGTAAGATGAATTAGCTGGCAGAGAGAGAGCGAGAGAGGGGACACGGTGATGAGAACTTCTTACAAGTCGTCGAGCCGTTGCTCTTGAAAGAGGACGATTGATGCCTTTAATTTTGGTGTAAAGCCCGCAAGCGTTGCAAAGGTAATGCCCTGTGGAGTCCTTCCGCCACAGGGGTGTGTGGGATTGGCCGCAATTGACGCATTCTCGAATGCATTCCTTGTCATCCCACACCGAACAAGAAAAGTCTAAATCGCGAGAAAAAAATTGAAAATTTCTGTAAACTTTCGGATAAACGAATTAAGTAACCGATGAGAACTCCCATAACAGATAATTCATTACTAAAGTGGGCTGTTGGAAGGAAATTAACTCCTAAACTGGGTTATGTCCAGTGGTGTGGGAGAAATGACATTAAACAAGGTCTGCTGACCAAAGTCGCGTGCTCTCACTTATTCGGACTTATGACCTTAGGACCTTCAAAACTTTCAATAATTCCCGGAGTAACCTCAGAAGGACTTAAGCAATTATATAATTCAAAAAAGAATGTAAAACAACATAAGAGTTTCAAATTTCGTTATAATAAGCCGAATAGTTACCAAAACAACAAAAATAAAAACGGGAACCGTCGCCCGACCGACCAACATAGTGAGAAATAGAGTCGCACGCGACTAAAAAACGCCTTCTTGCTGTATCATTCTCATATCAATTAATCCTCATCAATTAGCAACATGGAATGGGAGTTCAATACATAGATCTTATAATTTCCTGCTGCTAGGGTAAAAAAAATCTAACCATAACCATATTAGGAGTAGCAATGGGAGTTTGATAAACTATATAACCCGATTAAAGCATTACTTTTTCTACTTTTGTGTCAACAATACTTCTTGGTCTTTACGCAAGATCGCGTCAGTGTCGACAAGAATTTCCTATTCTTTTTAATTATTATTCCGAAACTATTTTTTTTTTACCGATATTCACAACAGCAATGAAAGAGCAAAATGTCGAATTTTCGCTAACATTACTTTTATAATACACTCCTTTTACCAAATATAAGTTACTGCTTGATTTTCCATTGTAGCAGCCTTTCAAACAAATAGGAGCCATTCATTACAGAATGGGTGGCGAATGCGCTGGAGAGCTAAGCTCCCTAGCTTCCTAACTATATATATATATATATATATATATATATATATATATATATATATATATATATATATATATATATACATGAAAGGTAGTATTCATTTAAGAAAGCTTACTCTTTAGGTCATATTACAGATAAAAGTTATTTTTTCAGTCAATTATTCCTTTGAAAGGCGGCTGTTCGCCAGACTGTTTGGGTCATGCATATACGATCCTTTATCTTATTGGCCAATCTCGAAAAGGTCCCTGACCAGTTTAACCTTTCCGCGTTCACGCCTACCAAGGAGGAAAGAATGGTTTAGAGTACAACGTCGAAATAACGCCGGCAACAGAATATAAATATACGTTAATAGAAACAAATTTATAGGAGCACAATATTTATTTTCCAGAATAGTTTCGGTATGAAGTGTGCCATACAATCGTCGATCGTATATTATGAGAAGGAATATATATATATATATATATATATATATATATATATATATATATATATATATATATATATATATATATATATATATATATATATTCCTTTGGCTCCCATTGTATAGGAGCCAAAAGTTTAATTTACGACACTAGTTTCAGTATGTAGTTTACATACTGAAACTATTCTCGTAAATTAAACTTTTGGCTCCTATACAGTGGTTTCACTATCATATACCATAACTCGCTATTGAGTTCTTTTTCTTATATATATATATATATATAAATAAATATATATAGTGTGTGTGTATAATTCTGTCATTCATTTTAGTGGCCCGAACTGGTATCTGTTTTGGTCTATAAAAAAATTAAAACGGAAAACACCTAACATCCCTACGTCGATATAGAAAGTTAAAAACTAACTAAAATTAAGTTAATAATGGATTAAAATGAGATATAAAAAAAAGTATTAGAAGAACTTCATCGTCCTATTCCATAATTCTCTTTCGGTGATTTCAAAAGAAAAGCCGGAATTGTAACACCAATGGTGTGAAAAATCGAAAGACCACTTCTGGTCTGTAATAAATTCCACGGCATAGCCCTAAGACCATTTAGACCACGGAAGAGAAAGGGGAGGTCTGAAAACACCCGTATTGGGGGCAGCTACAGTGTACAAACAAAGAGTCACTTTACCGTCACAAAAGGTCTGTTTACAAATTTTGACACATTTTGAAACTAAAATTCTACCTCTATTTGGTCGGTTGTTTATCCTATTTGTCAGCATGTATATTTCCAAACTTGGATTTTCTCCTTACACAAATGAACACGATTGTTTGAATAGAATTCCATCTGCCCTTATTGTCTCCAGAAGGCCGGTGCCCTCAGGGTTTGGAAAAAAAACACCTGTTTCTTGTGTACAATAATGCGACTTCTTGACCTGTATACACGGGCATTGATCGCATTTCTTACAAAATGTTATCATCCCCGGAGAAGTTACGTAATTTAATTTTTCTGGGTATTTTATACTCGGCAAAATAAATCTTCAGGGTCTTTGCCAATGGGAAATAAGTTAACAGTATCCACCTATTGATCTCAAAGTTCAGTAAATTTGTGATAGCTAAAACGAATTATAATTATTGTTAGCGAACAAGCGTGACATTTAGGTTTTCTTGCAGAAAGGAAAGAACGTCATTGGCATAATGAAACCGAGTCGCTTGTGAAAGGTTAAAGAAAACCAGAAACCTTAACCAGAAATCATATCAATTGGTTAGTGATCGGCTTCCAGCCATATCAGAATAGTCGAATTCCAATACTATAGGGAATTAATGGTAACCACAGATGTTCAAGTGACGTTACTGGAAATCGTTTGGAGCCTTACCTTTTACTGCTGTAGGGAGGGAGGGACGATACTGCGGCCCATAGGGTTCGTAGGGAATCGATCCCCAAGTTGATGCTGGATACCCGAGGGAAGACCGACCAAGTCCCAAAGAATGACTTGCGGTCAGCTTTGCCCAAAAAAGAAATTAAAGTTAGGTACCGATTATACCAAAACCCCCCAAAAACTAATCATTTGAAATTAGTAAATCATTATCATCATCATCACTAACTCTATAATTTAAGAATTGGAGTTTTTTATGTATTTGAATAATAATTTCATCTTAGTTTGGTTATGACTTATGTTTTTTTATCAAAGTATTTCTAATAATTCTTTTATAATATCAAAAATCAAAATGGTGAAGTTCAGAAATAAAGATAAGTATCGAATTTTTTAAAACCCAAAGAATTACAAATGGTGAAGTTCAGAAAATTTATTTTTATATATCTTATTCTATAACTATATTTTAGCAACGTGATATTTTGAAAGTGAGGAAATTTAGTTTAGAGTTCCTTTATAAAATTATTATAATTGGCGAAGTTCAGAAAATGTATAAAAATTTAACCATGGCTGCTTTTTTTTAGATTTTATATTTTAATCTTAGTAATGAAGCGGAAGCTCCCCGCGTAGGGGGAAAGTGGCGAAGCCAATGCCTGGTAATTAAATAAGATTATTCACAGATATTTTGACCCTAATGATCAAAATCCTAAATTAAGATCAAGTGGAATTATTATAATTATTCATAAATAACGTAATAACTAATCATATTCGCTATCAACTGACACTGATACAGATTTTCATATATTTTCAGGAGAGAAAACTTCCCCCGAGACGAAAGGCAGAGCAAGAAATGTATAAAAAGGTGAAACAATGTAGAAGGATAAAGTTACAAACGCTCGTTAATACGGACGAACACTGAAAAAAACTACGAACAAATGGGCAAAACATACCTGATTAAAGGGCGGTATGGCATTGTTCAAAGAAGCTGGCAGAGGACAACTCTGCCGTTGGGTCGTGAGAGAGGGGCTCGAGCTGGTATTTCCATACAGTGGCAATTGTGTGGCGGATGCAGACGGCTTCAACACGGTGGGGATGTTCTGGACATACTCTTTATAAATGAAAAAAAAACAATGAGTAATTAAAAAATGGATTCTTGTAGTGTTTGGCATAAGTGAATAAATAGGAAGCATACCAATGAAAGTTTTGGGGGGTGGGAGAACTTTTTTTTATATGGTCACAAGTTTGGGACTAGTTTCAGAGCATCACGCTCCAGTCGTTGTGGAGCTGAAAGATAGAGCTTGAAACTCCGAAACTAGTAATGTACGTGAGGGCAAATGAAAAATCATTCTCGTCTAAGGAACATTTTTAAGTGAACTATCAAAGTGTTACATTACTCTAATGACAAAGAGGGAAAAAAGATAGTTTGGGACAGGTTGGAAGAGCAAACTACATCACTCCGTAAAACAGAATCAATGAAATAATTTTCTAAATTTTTCCCAACAAAAAACAAAACTAAGGTCTCTGCATTTTAAAAAAAGCTTAAGATTGATTTAAGGAAGAAACAAGTTGGGCAGGTGCCTAATCCAAGTGGATTCTAAATGACAGTAGGGACAAATGGTGGCAAATTAATTATAAAAGAGGGAGAAGTCAAGATTGAAGCAAATATAACTGTCGAGATGAGGAAAATAATAATTGGATTTAGGCTGAAAGCACGTATCGGTCAGGTCCTTGTAGAATTAGGGTTTCACCTAAACTCTAATGCTAAAATCAAAATAAAACAAGGCAACAGAATGTAATGCTTTTAACACATTTTCCTTATTTTTATTATTTAAAAAAAAAGAAATTATATCCTATATCGAATTACTCAACCCTATAATTCATACCAATACCATACACTTTATCGTAGCAGTAACTTGAGAAACTCTTATATGTACCAGTATTATTTTGCATGCAGGTCAAACACTTCTCAACCCACTTGGGGTCTGTGGACTGATCGCATCAACTCATCTGCCCCAAATAACCCTATTTTTACTTCTCCGCTTTACCTTGACCATTAAGGGTCGATGTGGCCGGCGGGTCTACAGTAATAAAACCCTGGAAACAAACGCGTTTCAAACACGATTCAACACTTACCCTGGGGTCCCCAGATGGAGGCCGAACTCCCGGACCCAAGGTCGGTCAAGGTTGGGTACATCGAGCCGCGATTGCCTCCGTACATGGCACTGCGGGAGAAATGGGGTCTATTTATTTGGTGAATGGGGTAAATTTAGGTGGGTGGTTAAAAAGGTGGATAGGAAAGAAGTGATGTTAAAAGAAATCAAAATTGCGTGAAGCCAAGTAGCCCTAACACGGAGGCAAAGACCGAGGAGGACGCGACTCTCGTGATCTGGGTTTTTACTATTATTTTGAAATTTAGGTCATCCAAGCCAAGATCAACTTAAATCCTAAATCAGTTATCATTATTACTATCATTATTATCACCATTATTATTATTAATGACTTAAAACTAAGAAGGGAAAACAAACGAGGGAGTCTCCAGGAAATTTGTAAAGAGAGATCTGTAAGAAAAATGGTGAAAATGGAAGAAGTGAAATCCATATAAAGGTCTCAAAAGCGAGCGAGTGAGGAAGATACACAAGTCAATTGGCTTACTTTAGGGTGCCAGGGCCATGGGAGTGCCTGGGAGAAAAGCCCGTCCCTTGGCAAGGGTCGTGTGGTGGTGTGGATAAGGGACTGGGAGCGGTGTATCAAGAGATTTAGATGCCACATTTTACTGGAGCCATCTTGGCATTATACCAAATTTCATGAACTTCGAGAATGGTGAAAGTGTGTTATCCCATCAGCACCTCCACATTATTGGTGCTCCTTTTATCTCAATTTTGCTTTCACGTATTAGCTACACTTTGATCTTAGACCAGAAGCGCGCCGAAGAACTTTGAGGGAAAGCGATTACTGATAATTGAATTAGTGGAATTAAATCTTTCCAACATCAGGAAACGGAACACCCCGACTCGAGGTGCATGAAACATGGAGTTAAGTGAAAAGGTGAAGGTGGGAATCTCTAATACCAAAAAAATTGCTAATTTATGATACCAATGAATGCGGAGGCCTTAACTCTGAAAATGCCCCCCGGTTCCACAACGAAAAACAAATCGTTTTTGTTAATGTTTATGGTAACAGAATAAAACAAAGCAAGGATACATCAGTAATGTTTCAACTGACTTGATCTTACTAGTTTAGAGAGAAATCACTCAATTCCTGGCTTTAGTTTAGGGAAGGCAAATAAACAAGATATCAACCGAACTTAAGAATTCACGTAGAAAGAGATGTGAAGGGAGAGCGAATGATTGGAATGAAGCGAAATGAGAAATCCAAAGATGGCAAGGAATATCATACAATACCGATATTGAGAATGCGACTTTTTTTAATATTTAGATATTGAGGCTTTATAAATTTAATTCCCGAGATTTGGGAGCGCTCGACCCTGTCAATTCGGGAGTAAAACAAGAAAATGTTACATCACTGCCATGACGTAGAAAGAACCAGGCAGGAAAGAATAGTTCGAAGATCGATAACGGTGTAGTACAGTAACAAACCTTAAAGAATTAGGTTGAGAATTCCCCCCTTAAAGTAAAAATATACAGGGAGAGTTATAAATATGAATGAGAAAATAAATTGTGCACAAAACGAAATCCTGAAAATGAAAAAAAAAAAAATGCTCCCACATAATGAATAGCGGATGTTAATCCAACGAAATGTCTGAAAAATAAAAGGACAAAATTTTCGAACCAATTCAGTAATGAACCAACTGACATACATACACAGGAAGTGCTTTGTGTTACGCCCCAAGTACGGTGGTCGTGTCAAATTTAACGAAGTATTTATTAACGAAGATTGGGAAGTTGTGTTGGCCATCCATTGCGATATGTATGATGTTGTTTGTTTAATTTATTATCCTTGAATCAGTCTTCAACGCGAGCTACTCCTAGGGAGACTTTGCATCCCCGAGGAAGGAAGGAAAGCTAAAAAGGGTATCGTGCTCACCGGTTCCCCATGTTGTCATCTTAGCCTGCATGTATTTTAATTCTACTTAAATTCCACTTTTGTTAAAATCATTCTGAACTTTGGAACGAATAAGCCCTCGTTTTTTATGGATAAAAACATCTCTAGCATCGGTATTAGGCCGGAAATCGAACCCCTCCTTTGGATAGTAGCTAGATAAAGAAGGGGTAAATGCCTAGACACCGAAACAGGACATTCTGAAAGTTCCGATGCCTCTATAGAAGATACTCAATCCTCAAACGGGTTTCCATATTTACTTAATACAGTAAAATAAAATCCAATGAGGGCGTCACCAGGATAAAGCTTGCGAGGAGTTTTACACACATGCCCTCGTTGGTTTTTGCATCTTAGTTTTGATTAAATAAAATCTCTAAATATTCATTAAAAAAACGGTTGACGACCGCGAAAACAAACGAGGGCATCTCCAACGTAGTTTTAAAACAAGGTTCGTACAGAAAGCAGTGAAGTTAAGGTAAGTGAAATGTATGAAAGGTACAAAACACGAGTACTTAGGATACCAGGGACTACTAGGGTGCGCAAATCTCCTATATATGACCCATTTTCCTAATAGAGCCATGTTTTCATTGAGGGGGAGATGATGAAATAGATAAAGAGTAGACAGAAGAAGAATAAATATCACGAATGGCGAGAACTACTGTAGAACATCATCAACCCAAGCTGCCTGGCCCTTGCGGGTCCATTTACAACCAGCATGAACACTAAAAACACTTGATTCGCAACAGGTTCTGAAGTATTGCTCCAAGTGAGCAAGATTCCAGGACCAGGAATCCCTAAACAGGATATCTGGGAAGGTCATGTTTGTCCTTTAAACGACCTTAGGTGTTTGTACTCGAGATGGCACGCAACTCTCCCGAAATTCTTGTTAAACGCTCTAATTCAGAAGACAATATGTTGGCCATGAGTGCCAGGGAGGGAAGGAGGGGATTTTAGCCTATTTTAAGGCCAGAATCGATAGGGCACGCAATTTTTATACCCCTCACCCCCACCCTTTGTAAAGTTAGGGAATGGGAGTGAAGGAGAGTCATAACATATCCACCCCCTCTCGTTCTAATCCATTCTGTCATAGCATAAAACTTTCCTTTATCCTTAACACGTCAATAGTTGTTTGAGCCCGGTGTGGGGCACTGCCTTTATGTGTAGGGAGCTACATTGAGCGCAATGTGCATCCCATGTAGTAAAAAAAAACACATGATACATAATGGTAAACCTATTGAGGTCGAGAAATCTCAAACAATTTCCCCCATAGCACAAAAAGCATCCCCTCCCTCCAGTAGATTATTGACTTACTGAGAAGGAAAAGAATTAATTAGAAATTTGCAACCCAACGAAGGCATTTCTCATTCAATGGATCAAAATTGACTTAAATGAGCCCAAATGATAAGAAGAATAAAAAGGTCCAACAGTTTGCCTCTTAAACCTTGAATGGAGGGGACGAAAAAGTAAATATTTTGACACGTTCCCCTCACGAGGCAGGTGAATGTTCTTCATTTGTCTAAGGAAAATTCAGGAATGACTACTCGATAAGGCCGAATACCTATTCATTTGTTGAGACCCAACCACGTAGCTTCTAAACCATACAAAAAAATTGTTATGGTTTTGACTCTGCAGAGCGGTTATTCGTTAGTGACTATATCATCTGGTCTTGAGAGGGGTCTATATTCATACAATAAAAAATACTGGTCATAGTTTAAGGCCCTACTTAAATTTTACATCTCACCAAGGTCGGGTTTATGGTCATCTCCACAAACACTAAGCAAAGTATCAGAGATTCTCTCATGCATCTCACCCAGCGGGGCAGCGGTGGGTGAGATGAACAAAATATGAACTCGACGCTCGGCAAAACCAAGATGAGTAAAAGTACATAGATAAGTTACCTCTTAAGACACAGCCACTGCCTAACCATTGCAAAATAGTAGGAACTTGAGCGATGGACAAAGGAGAGACCCAGTTAACAGAGACGGCGGACTCCTGGCTAACTGGGAGAAACACATCGTCAAGATATTTACATATCAACTCGATCTTAGCGAAGGGATGAGGTTCGAAAGGGTCAACCCATGGTATGGGCTAACGGAGGAGGTCGGTCCCTAGTCCTCGTGACCTGACCACACGCAGCTCTCCGCCAAAGGAATCTCCTTCAATCGACCGATGGAGCTTCACTCACTTCTCTATCACTTCACTTTGAAGACGTTCACTGATAAGGATTGTGTACTATCGCCTCTACTGATAATTTTTGGCAGATAAGAGTAATGACATTAAATACTGATAAAGAATTATTTAACCTACCCCATATGTATATATATATATATATATATATATATATATATATATATATATATATATATATATATATATATATACTAGTTCTAAGTTGAAGAGGGTCCATTTGTGGTTTTCTTTGGCTCATCTTCTGACATTACTTCTAGCAATGTGTCATTTTCATTATCACTGAAATTTGTTTTCTATATCTATCGCATTTGTTTATGTTCTGATCCCTTTAGTCTTGCGGATTATTTCTAACATATTTTTCAGTTTTTCTACCTTCTTTTTTGTCTCCGGGATTTATTCTAACTGGATAAGATACAATGAACGAAGCTATAATGGAAAGTGTTGCTATTGCAATGGTAAGAAGCCCCCTCACCATTGCATCAGCCACGCCCATCATTCGCGCCAAGCAGGTGCATGTATCCAACAGACCGGTCTATTTCACACATCCACTCGCTTGGTGAGGGTGAGAAGCGCCCACCAAGCTTGTCTGATGCACAGTCTAGAGTAGGCTTCTTACTATTGCCATAACAATTGGAACATCCTTCGGAAACTTTTTTTGCATTGTTTTCTTGAAAATTTACTAAACTCTAAATTTATTCATTGTCGCATTATTTTATCTCAAAATCAACAAACTTTAAATTTATTGTCAGTCATTAATACATATATCTCTTTATTTATTCTAAGTTTGCTTGCTTCCATATTGATTTACTCCATTATAGGCTGAAGATGAACATAGCTAATGTTCGAAACCTTCCAAATTATATATGTTCCGAATATTGATTCTGGCTTTAACCTACATATATATATATATATATATATATATATATATATATATATATATATATATATATATATATCATAAAGGAAATTACACAAACAATGAAACAATGAAGACGTAATTGGATTGAATGCTAGCATTTGTCAACCAAAACAGGAAGCGAGACGGGCACACAATTTGCTAGTTTTTGCACGCAGTCATACGACGCATCTCTCTCTCACTCTCTCTCTCTCTCCCTATTTGCCTATTAAATAAATTATTGAGCAAGTACATTATTAATCACTTATAACTGTTTCCAAGGCGATAAAACATCCATAATGCCTGACTATGGTTGCCCAACAGGTTAATTGTAACAAAAATGAGTCGCAGACACGATCAGAAATTTGATAAGTTAACGAATCTGACGCACCTATTTAATCCAAAATGAACGGATTGTGTCCATGCTAAGATAAGTTCTGTCTACTCAATATCTAAGTAACATCCTAATTAATCAGCGCAATTAGATATATGCCAATTTACCCCCAAATTTCACTTTCCTTTCATATTTTTATATTGGTAGGATAAGTTTCTCTATTTAGTAGTTTGAGTGACTGGCTTTTATTTGTATTTACGAAGATGGGCGGCGAAGAGCCTCGGTCTTATCAGCTAATATGGGTGCCATCGAATGATAAGAAAGATTAAATGGGCCTTTGGATTATACCACTAATACACAACGCAAAGATTTAGGTAAATAACCAGCAGCATCCATTAATAGTTGGAGTCCGCATTTTTTTTACTCGTTAGAACCTTCGTTTTATTCTTCTCGTTAGAAACTACTTAACTACCAAATGAATCGGTAGGATCTAGTCGGGTGCTCTCAATTATTCTAACATATGACCTCATGACCAAATGGCGCTACGATCTTCAAAACCTTCAACAAACGAGGCGATCCGACCCATATTTGTCTTTTAATAATTCCCGAACTAACCTTTGGAGGATCTTGGCAATTATATCATTCGAAAGAAATTGTAAAACAACATAAGGGTTTTAAATTTCGTTAGAATCGGCCGAATAGCTACGATGTCATTGCCAAAAACTCATTGAAAAGTAAAATTGTTACGTTCCGACCGACCGACTCCGGATCGACGAGTCGCGTGCATGCGACTAAAAAGTATTGTTTTGTTGCAGTGGATTGAAACCTTTTTTTCGAATATCTGAAATCACGCAGGAATCAGTTTGTGCGCCTTACGACCCTCAAGACACAGAAGCTGTCAAGGTTATGTACGAAAGTCACGCTTGTTGTAGAATCCCTCCACCAGTATGATTTGACCAAGACCATTTACGTCAGAGGCACATGTACACTTAAGCTCGCTGACTCAAATCTAAATAATATATTTCTTTATAATAAACCAGAGAGAACCAGGGAGGAATCTTTGCTAAAAGGATATGGAAGATTTTAAGGATAACGGTGAAGTTAAGGAAGAGTGCACATGTGCGGAAGGTGCATATATAATCTGCGTAACCAGAGGGAGCAACGAAGACTGAGCCCTTTAAATGGCGCTGATGGAAGACCAAATGAGGACATAAGTTATTAATCACAGTTAAGTGGTATGTTGGCAATCTCGGTCTCCCTCGGGAGCAATTTTTTAGTTTTTGTATTTTACCTTTGACGAACTGAGACTTGAATTTACAAAAGAGCATCGACAAAACCCAAAAATTCAAACAAAGGTGTAGGAACCAGAAAAAAAGAATAAAAATAACAACTATCGTAAAAACTAAAGGGTAAGTCACACAAATGAACTAGTGTCTCGTGAGATAGAAATGTTTATGAGCCTACAAGTAGTCCTAACAGCACGAATTGTTTCGTACATAGGATAGCAACTCAAATGAAGGAAGTTACCTATCACACCATGTGTTTGTGTGTGTGAAACGTGCAACATCGAAAGAAAACCCGTTTTTGTTTTATGGACGAACAGATGTCTGATGGATCGGACAAAAATGCATTCACTTAATATGAATATTTATGGCCTACGCCGAAAGTGGGCGGAATGGATGTCAGGAAATAAAGCATTTTACCACAAATATCAACAACGGTTGTCAGATTTTCGCCGATATATAAAAGATTTCGCTCATTAGTAATACGAAAGTGGTAAATATATTGAGTATTCCAGTTCCATGAACAAACACATCAAAATACTAGAGGATATAAGACCCCCTCGCATCAATGCGATTTTCCCTATATATACAGGGTGACCCTAAAAAACGGATCCCAACTTTTGGTAGGCTTATTTCTTAATTTGACAAACAATTAAGAAATGAAGCCTATCGAAAGTTTTAGGCCTGTTTTGGGGAAGAGGTCACCCTAGTCACAATAAAAGTTGTGAAAGGCATTATAAACCAAAGTATCCGAAAGTGTATAAATGTTGCACTAGGAATCCTGGAGGAAAGACATTTCCCCTGGGCCTACCCTTGCTTTCCATTGTGGAGAGCTGTCTAGGAATGTAAAGGCATTTTCAGTAGTTTATATTCCCTTGAACAACGCCCATAAACACTGATGGGTGTAATACAGGGATATATTCCATACATGTTCACACTAATAGTAGATATAGTGTATAATTCCTGACATGGTCTCTGAAATAGCACCGAGAGGAAATAGAAGCCTACCTATAACAAGAACAGGGTTCTCCCGATTTTTGCTAAGATGCAGCTATAAGGAAATTAGGGTTTCTCAAAGGTGTAGGTAAGAATACCACAAATATATTTACCCATGCTAAAATTAATTTTACCCTATAATGATGTGTTAGATGTATACAAAATAGTCTACACGTCGGATGTTGAGAAAATGCTTCCCAATAACTAGTTCGTTTTCCCTTAATTTCTGACCGTCTCGTTTTGGGGGGCATTATTAATGGGTGAAACATCTCAATGGAATCTCCTCACCTATACCCTGAGGCAACCTTTTCCAGGTTATCAATGACAAGGAGGTCATTAAAATATATCTTACCAGAGAAGCGGAAAAATCAAGGGTAACTCTACCAGTCGTAACCAGCTCAGATTGAAGCTTCTCCACAAGAGGATACAATGTTGTGGGAAAGGAAACTGCGTGAAAGGAACATAGCTAAGCGCATAGAGGAGACTACTTGTGTGGCTAAGTTCGTATTTTCTAGTGTATGTTCGTTAATAAGAACTTCTTAAAGGTATGCCATGCCGAAACCCGACCTTCACTTTAAGAGATATTCTTGGTTGTAGAATCCCAATAGAGGGGGGGGGGGGCATATTTTAGATTTTTCCCTATGGATTCGAGACGTCAGTCCTGTGTCGCACCTCTTCTTTCCTTTTACCATTAATTTTCCTCTGGTTCCTGTATTTTCCCTTTACCATTGGGATATGGTATGCCCCACTGACACAACAAGATTGAGTTCCCACAAATGGTATTTGAAACCGAGCTTAGTTATTAGAACCACACAAATCTCAGTCCAATAGTACCTCATACACGAAGATAAGATAATTCTGTTATCAATTAAGAAACACTTTTAAGGTCTCCTTTTTTCTCTCTTTCCGCTCTATAAATAATTAAGTTGCTATTGCCGCGTCTGCAAACTGGTCAAAGAAAATTACCACTATACTGCAGGAATCCGCCTTGCCGCCACGTTTATCTCCCTAATTATGCGATATTATAAAAGAGGAGTCGATGAAAATAGATCGAATAAATAAGGAACTGTTTGTGGACCGCGGACGTTTCGAATTCCCTTTAAATGTTCCTTCTCTTAGACACTTTTGAGCTATTTGTCCTAAAATTTGGGATTTAAGTTTTTTTAGCGGCCATCTGGCGACTGATAAAAAGGGCATAGGTCACCGTAATTATCCGATAGCCAAATGCTAGACTACTTTAAACAAAACAAGACAAAAAACAAACGCAAAAAAACAAAAACAAAATAAGAAGCAGAATGATAAAGAAGGAAGCACGCTCCGGCGTCGGCGGAGGCCTGACCTTAAATTTGCAATAAAACTAATACTAAATATCGTATTGCTTTTTAACATTCACCTTTGTTGTATCTTAGATACCCGGAATATATCATTAACAAATTATTTTTATTTAAAGAATAAATCGAAAAGAAGCGCGAGAATCCTTGCCCGAAAGTAAAAGTTAGGAGGGTGGGGGGATGCATAGCCCGAGTGGTCTAAAGATGAGACTACTTGGGGGTATTATGGCGGACCCACAACTCAGGCGGATCCCCTTGCCAGACTCCTCGAGGTTTCTCTGAACCTCCCACTTGCAGGGCCAACCATATTAATGCGAGATATGACACGAGTGTGCACATATATCGTGCGTACATTAAGACTGGCCGTCTCCGTAGCCGCGGATAAAGGAAACAACCCCTTTGGTGATATCGAGGCAGAGGAAACCCCCGGCTGCTTGTTTGTCCAGGGACCGAGTCAATAGGCATGTTTACACAGCATTTGGCCGTTCCTTGGCGCCTATGCGGCGACCCATAGGCAAAGGGTACCCCGTCCCTATTGTGACCCAAGCACACTTTGTTATCATTTAACGTACTGTGGTTGATAACACTGGGGGTGGGCAGAGAGACTGACGCAACCCAATCAGGACATGGAAGTGCAGACAAAAGGCAATAAAAGTGTGGAACAAGATAAAAACAAGTACTGCATGTTATGGTTGAAAGTGTAATACGAGTATAAGATGCTTTGGAGCAATTACCATCAAGCAGAGAAACTTTCGAGTACGAACCTGAGCTGAGGAACCCCCTGTTTGGGGGTGCGAACGACCGTATAGATATGGTTACGGCAATCTTGTATTAGTTATGAAAAATGGCATCTCGGTATGTAATCTACGCTATAAAGCATTGAAAACCAAAGGAAATACAAACATAACCGAATTGCCACGCATAATGGCTCATTATTTGCATCCTTGCATTAGCCACATTTGAATAAAAAAAAAGAGTTTCCAAAATTAGAGGCAAAAGCTTCATTTCTTCCCCTCATACGGATGATTAACGCTGTTTACCAAATTTACCAGAGAGGTGAAATTAACAAATAAAAGCATTTTACTAAGTGGTGAAGGAATGAAGATGAGAGACGAGTATGAAGGTAAAAAAAAATGGGTACAAGGAACAAACGTTAAGGAGGGCAAAGATTGCAGATGTTTTCTAATATTCGTTTACATCCAGAGGTACGAATTTGAACGCCACCTTTCCGAAGGAGTCTTATTTTATCTCCCTCAAATAGAAGGATATGCAATTCCAGAGGCCGTGAAAGCGGAAACAAGAAGCAAGGCTGCGTAGAACACAAACGGTCATTTTCATGCATAAAATATAAAAATAAAGTTGGTCATTAGTTGTAAACCAACCAAATACCGACGTGATTTTGTGTGTAGAATGTTAAGCTATCATCTTCTCTTCCAGCGTCAAGTAGCTGATTTACTAGTTTGGTATATGCAGGTGACGAAGATCTAAGGCATCCAACCTTATGTTCATCAAGTGGTGAATACTCTACAATCTTACCCTCTCATACGCTCTCCTCGGGGTACTAATTTAGTTCCAGTGGGCAGGGGAAATATATACCCACCCCCGTTACCCGCACTCAGGTGACACTCTAAATGGCACTCTTGTTTATATTCAATAATGGGAGTAAATCTTGATGGATCAAAGCGAATTTTATAGAAATAAAAGGCAGAGGAAAACGCTCGTACGGCTTCGACAAATGGCAACTAAAAGGACAAATACGACTGTCGATAGAAAGGGACTGATCCGGTAAATTAAATTTGAAGGGCAAGACAGTTCAATTCACTCAACCTAAGAATCGCCATTATAATATAAACTCAGCTTCCTAAGAATCAACACGACAAATATTAATTTCAAGCTAAGATTAATTATATTATAGTACAGTTACGACTATTTATTTTATTCCTTATTCTCACAAGTTCCCGATTTTGGAAGTATATTTGTATGGCAAACTCCTGCCAGATATAAACACACCATTGCAGTTTCCCGATCGATTACGACCTAGAAATGGTCTCAACCAGTTGCAACACATGTTTGAAGCGTGTGAAAGAAGTAGACATACGAACTAAAGCCTCCCAAAATTCCCAAATACGAACATTAATCAAACCTTCTTTCTTATCCTCCATCACTTTGCAAAATAGTTCCGTTGCGCACCGTGGAAAGTGCAGGAGAGTTGCGTGCTATACCGGTCCATACCACGCCAAATTGTGGAATCGGGCTAGGTGTGTACTCTTCACACATTTTCATTCACCCTAACTCCACCACTTTATAAATCTCTTTTCAAAAGCTATAAATCCCTCTGATCAATATTTTGAAAGGGGATATTTTTATTTAGGGAAAAAGGTGAAAACCAACTGTGGCATCTAATAAAAATGACGAATTTCATTAAGAAAGAGGTGAGGTTAGAGGGAAGTGATATGCGTTAAAGGTATACAGCCCGAGCAGTAACAAGAGGAAACTACTCGGGGTGCAAAGGAGAGGAGAGTTGAGAAAACAGAGATGGGGTGCACTTGGAGAAAAGGGGTAGACAAAAATAATTGCTAGAAAATACTAGTAAACAAAGCGAGGGAAAGTAACCAACGAATACCGATCCACTAGGAAATTCCGCGGTATACAGCGCGAGCAGTAACAAGAGGAAACTACTCGGGGTGCAAAGGAGAGGAGAGTTGAGAAAACAGAGATGGGGTGCACTTGGAGAAAAGGGGTAGACAAAAATAATTGCTAGAAAATACTAGTAAACAAAGCGAGGGAAAGTAACCAACGAGTACCGATCCGCTAGGAAATTCCGCGGCAAAGGCGGGTCATCTCAGGCGTGGAAAACCATAGTAATGCTGACATCGAGTCGAGTGCGTGCCCTAACTGCCCCGATGCCCTCAGAGGCCTATCTTCATGACCCCAATGCCTGAAAGAGGATCTACGTCCATATATCTTCCACACATTTTTACTTCATCCATCTTCGCTTTCAATGCCCTCATTGGTTGTCGCTTTAAAATTTCACGGAAAAAATACATTCAAAATGTTCGTAACTGGAGGAAGAAGTGGGAAATACGAACATCGATCACGAAACCCAATTAAATCAAATCAATCCACTCACCTCGATTGCCCATTCTCGTAAGCTTGGTGGAGGTCGGCAGCGCCGAACATTGTACCCCCGTTTGGCTGCTCTTGCTTGCTCCCGAGATCATCTGCTGACGGCCAATTCTGAAAATCCAAACGCTCAGATAAAATCCAATAATCGGATTAAAACAAACAAAAAAAACACTAATCGTTTTCCAATAGAGGATTGGCGCACAACAAGGCCCATCGTCGTCGTGGGAATAAAAAGTTAGGGGACGTTGCTTTTCTTGCCAGCAGGCCTCTATCCGGGGTTTGTAGCCTTTTACCACATCCAACAGAGGACGATATGGGCATTCCTTCTTAATCACAACATAATTAAAAGGGTTTAAATCATGGCCAAAAGTGCTGTAGACGTCTTAGACACCATTGGATCAGGTATCAAATAGATACCTAAAGTACTTTGGGGGCAAGTAGATACCAGTACTCATAGGATAACTCGAAGTTAGGGCGGTTAAATTAGGTATCAAATCTACATGACCCAGGTGCTGTGACCTCGAATTCCCTGGGTCCCTGGGATGTGATGGTATTGGCCATCGCTATGAGAAAGAAGGAATAGAAAAATAAAGCAATGTGAAAATAACGAGGACAATAAATACAAGGGTAAGTTCGTCAACCTTACTAGAGCGGAGAGAGAGGATTTTAATCCATCATGAATAAGCGCAAAAAAGTCAAAACTAGTAAGAGGATTTTACCAAGAAATCAAGAAATGTCCAAAAGCCAAATGGTGAATTTAAGCGAAGTAAAAATGAGTAAAAGAAAGGGCCATTAACCAAAAAAAGAGAATATTGGGAGCGCAACTCTCCTTAAGATAACCCAGTTCCGCAAGGAATGCAGGTTCGCTTGTGGAAATCTTAGGGAATATATATCTAAAATTATCTTCGCCTCCACCTCCCAAGCACTGTCTTTATCTTTTGTTTTTTTATCATATCGCCCCCTCTTTCTACAACTGAGTGTTTGTAGCCTCGTTGAATGAAAAAAATAATATTTCGAAATAAAAATGTAAAATTTAATCCCATAATTAAACTGATCCGTTAATATGTGTTCCTATTAGCACTAGCTAACCACAACAACACTGAATGCATTAGGCATGTCTTAAGACGCCATAAATCCCATGTCACTACTCAAGTAGTCATTTCAACCATCACAGTACAAGGCATTTTAACCAACTCCTGAGTGAGGAGCGCACCCTAACAATGTTATACCATGGCTGCAGATATACTTTAAAATATATCGCCAGGTCACTTCTGGAGGCACATACAATGCTCAATATAATATTTATTTTGGTTTATCAAATTAATTATAGTAATTATGAATGAGGAATGAAAGTTTCGACTTGCAACGTGGGTACACGATAGGGAAAGTTGGAGTAGATCCGACTCCGACTTCTCGGTAGAACAAAAACCCCAAATCGTACTAAGGTTACTCACCCGTTGTCTCGCCAAGCGTATTGAGTCCGACTGGTACACAAAGTTCCCGGGGGTTCGAATCATCATGTGGGATATAAAGAAAGAACCGAAAAGGGGCACACCCCTTACATCATTTGGGGTCCTTACGAACACACTAGTACTGACAAAGGAGCCGTTTTGGATTTACCTGAAAGTGTTTCCCGGTCGTTGCAGGAGCCGAGTGCGGAGGGTGGGTCGAGGAATAGCTATCGCTCAACACAATGAAGTCGACCTTGAAGTCCGCCGGGTTGGAGGAGTTCCTCCTGCAAGAGGGGTGGGAGTTTCTCGCCCACGAGGGAGCAGGCGTGGTTGGAAGGAACACCTCGGAGTTCAAGTCTTCGTAGCAACGGCTGAAGGGCGCGACCGAAACGATAGGTGGGGTCAGGTCGCAATTCTCTGTCGAGGAGGACACGGGGGAGATCGGAGAATACCAGCGGGGGGGTGCGGCACCCACGACGTCGGACACGTTGTCCCCCTGAGGGAAGAACGTGGGCGAGGAGGGTGGAATGGTGGGCGTTTGCTCGGGCGTGAGCAAGCTGATGGGAAGCGCCTCGTCGGCTGCAAGTCGCAAGTTGTTGGCACTCGCCGGAGTGGAGTCGACCTCGAGCGAGAATCCCGGGCCGCCCCCCGACAGGAGGGGCGAGGGGTGAGAGGGGGACGGGGGCGAAAAGGAGGAGGATTCGATGGGCGTACTCTCGTTGGAAAGCCTCTCCGTCGGAGACCCTCCATCCCAGTCGGCCGTGGCCCCAGACCTGGCGATAACTCCACCCTTCTGTCGCTGACTCCACCCCGTGGATGATGGATTAAGCACCGTGGCTCCGCCCCCGGGTTGCTCACTCCTCCCATGAGGTGGTGTGAGCTGGTCGTTGCACGATGTGACGGCGCAAAGCATTTTGGCTGTAGCAAAAATATAAATAAATGTATAGTAGAAAATAGGTAATGGCGGCGATAAAAAGCGATAAGGGAGGCGACTCTTTAATGGACCGAGAGCCAACGCCACGAATCAATAGAGAAGACACGGATGCGCCATCCACGCTCCCGCTCCCCATTTCCAGCTAATAAATTGAGCCCACAACATTCCCAACCTTACCTACAACTTATAACCCCTTATTAAAAGTTATGTTAGCATGATAGACAAAATGAGACGAACACAGGGAGAGATAAATAAATTAAAAAAAGATACCGATTAACCAAAACAAAATCTATAATAAAAGAAAACCTTTCTAAAAGGGGAGACATTTTTGAATCGGTTAAAAAATAAAATTTTAAATATTAATTTTAGTATTCCAAGTGTATTTTATGGTCATTTTCAAACCACCTCCTCAGTTAATTGCTAAATCAGGATTATTATTACTAGTATATTAGAGAATATAACCATGGTGTTAACCAGATATCTTCAGAGATAAAATTAACTCAATTGGGGTAGATTTTTTAAAGCTCAAGAGGGTTACATGTTTGGGGTATGGACATTTAAATCTGAGGTTAGAATGGAGGACGTAATATTAAACAAAATTAGGAGGAAATCCGCTCAAAGGTTGCCCAAACTCATGGTATAAACAAAGGGGGTCATTACCCCCCTCACCCCTTAAAACTAGTGACCAATGGAAGAGGTAAACAAACCCCGATCAAACACAAAGGAGAAGAAGGCAAGGAGACAATGACTCAGCGCGCGGATCCCAAAATGACCAATCGAGAAGAGAAGTACCGATAAGGGAGGGATAGGGGGCAGTCATATAACGTATGGAGGGTATCTCAGTGGAGAGTCACCAAATAACATATATCAAGCAAAAAAAGAAAACCCTCAGAATCTGACAACTAAACACACCTGATTGGCTTAACTTTACTCAATGAGGGAAGTGGGTTTCCACTTGGATGGGTCATCGGGGAAGATAAAATGCAACTGAATTAAATGCGTGTTCTTAAGTGAGTAATTTAACCATTAAATTTTCGATCTACAACGTAGTTTCAAAGTGATGATTCTGTTAGGTTACGTTAGTTTGGTCAGTTTTTTTTTTGCACTCGACAGTAGATCTCACACTCAACCACACCATTAAATGAATCTAATCGTTGGGGTGGGATGGGCACTTGCTTGCCTTTCGCATAACGTGCAATCTGAAGACAGAAAGTGAGGCAACAGAAGTAAATTTTAGCAAAAATATTTAAACGAGGGAATTTCACTCGGTGGAGAGACGCCAGAAGAAAAATGGGATAAATAAAGAGCCGGAGGTAAGCAGGGGGAAAGGGATAACAAAGATTACAGAACCGTCTTTGCCCTCCCCCCCCCCCTCTCAAAGGGCAGGGATGACCTAGTGTACAGCTCGAGGAACGAGGTTGTTCGAAAAGCACAAAAATTCAAAAGTACAGGGTGATCCAAAAGTCTTGTCCCCTACCGATAAGTAATAAGAACAATAGAGAAACAATATAATAATAATATCAAACAAATGTGGAATATAAAATTAAAACTAATATTTACAGGGGGTGACAAGACTTTTTGACCACCCTGTACGAGCTCCCCTCCCTCTCTGCTGGTAAAAGAAAAAAAGAAATACAAGAATAAGCAAAAAACGACTAAATTATTATCATTTCCTTAGAACTATAAAGCGAAAAACCAACGTGAGCATATATACTAGAGTTTTTAAGTGAAGTGAAACTGTATGGACTGTGTATAAGCCGAGTAACAAAAGAGGAGATTACTTGGTGCGTCAGACACCCTAGAGGGTGTGCAATTCTCCAAGCCTGCTTATATCCTTCGATCTTATAAATGCTTGGGTTTAAGTCTGAATTCAATTATAAGAATTTATACTTCCTTGTGGGGAAAGCAGCCCTCCCTTTTGGGGATCTTGGATTTTTTTTTTTAATTCCTCTCCAATTTTTATTCTTCCTGTTTTCTCTTCATTTCTTCTCATTCTTCTCTCTCCGAGTGCAAGAGTATGTGACGTTTCCACACCAAAGTTCATACGTGGATATCTTTAGGGCGTGGGGGGGGGGAGACTCCCTAACACTCCAAAATGGTTTTGGCCCGTCAAAAATTGCTGGAACCCCGCTACCCCCAGTTGTCATTTGAATAGGTCGTCTTTGGGGAAGAAATTTCTTCCTGCCATTTAAAATTTCTGGAAGTCTTCCAGCAGAGGTTTTTATTAGGAGCTCCAGAAAGGGGTACAAAATTTGGGCCTCGGGGGAGGTAGTGCTAACTGTCGAGAAAGCTCATTTGTTCAACAAACGAGGGCACGTCCTATGAACGAATGCACAGAAGAGAATCAAATTTGTTATTTTCATTACACTTTGTGGCAACCATTAACAAAGGCAGAGCAACCAATTCCAAAAGTAGGAACTTGGACGCAGCTCGTGGAGAGCCATACAAAGGTGGCAGATGATAGCAATTTTTCAATTTGGGGCAAAGTTTGCAACCTCGCCCTACAAAGTTGAATTATAAAAGCATATGGCAACTTGCCATAAAATTATTTTGCGAATATTAACTTGCTAAAAAGTGCCATGACTTGAGATGAAGGAATGCCATAAACGCATTTAGAGGTAAGGATTACGAATACCCCCACCATAAATTTGAAGTTAAGACCTACTGATTAATGTGTAATCTGAACCACGGGTATCTACAATGTATGGCTGCCAGCGTGACTGCGATCATAATCGGTATTACATTCGGCGACTAAACACATCCGGTGTGGCTTAACTTCGCTGTAATCGGAAGCGGTGTTTACACACCACTTAATCGTAACGGCCGCAAGATGGACAAACCCCGCAAAAACAGAAAGGATTAAAATTGTCAAAACTGAAAATCCTGGAGAAGAAAACCTCATAAATCCTAATACGAGGAAGGCATAGAGAGGATTTGTTTTTTTTAATTTGCACATTTGGGGACTGTATTCAAGTGCCTAAGTCACCGTAATTAAAATTCTATACAAAAAAACCGAGAAAACAAAAGAACTAATAAAAGGGGGAAGCACGTTCGGGGCCGGGAGGAGGGAGATATAGAGGAGAGAGCTCAGGCATTAGGTGGGAAAGAATTAAACCCTATACAGAGAGAGGAAGTGCAGACAAAAGGAGAAAAATAATGGATAAAGAGTCGCAAAGGACATCATGAGATAAACCTCATCAGGGCAGGAAGGAAGGAACCTTCCGATCCATACAGACTCAGAATGTCAAAGGGAAAAATCAATATATATATATATATATATATATATATATATATATATATATATATATATGTGTGTGTGTGTGTGTATGTGTGTGTTTGAGGAAAACTCAGAAAGTATCGCATGAGTAAGCAATAAATGCAACAAAGCCTACAGGGAAAAATAATACGATTCCAAGTACTTTCGAACTTTATTTCGAGTTCTCTATCAAGGAATGATAAAGAACTCGAAATAAAGTTCAAAAGTACTTGGAATCCTCGTATTAATTTTCCCTGTGGGCTTTGCTGCATATATATATATATATATATATATATATATATATATATATATATATATATATATATATATATATATATATATATATATATATATATATATATATATATATATATATATATATGTACAAAACGAAAAGAAGATAATATCGCTACCTCGTAGAAGCAGTGAAGAGTTCCATTTCACATGTTCCTACCACTTCCCTCCCACTCTCCTGCCCAAAACTGGCCCCTGAAACAGATTAAAATCATCTACCAAATGCTATTAAAAAGGCGATATTATTAACACTTCCAGACACAATATTTAACCGAATATCTGGAAAACCGCAGGATTAGTCTTTCCTTAAAGACATTAATGACTGGTCGCGTTAATTCCCTGCAGGTGTGACAGGTCTTTAGCCACATTCCTTTCAGGTGTTAAATTGTTCCTCAATGCAGACCTTCCTCAATTAACCTTCTTGGATTGTCCTCCCAAGTGGGAGATTTGAAGCGATTTTGAGCTTTATATCGAGACCTGCCCCCGGGACAATCGCCAGTCTCAGACGGACAAGATTTATAAGAAATCCTATTCACTCATTTCATGAAAAAGGTGAATTTTAATATCGGTAAAGATGTAGGAATAACATTTTAATTATTAACAGCATAGAAATTACTCTTTGAATTTCAATGTGTTATAACGCAAAGGTTAACGTAGTTAGCCTTTATTACTGTTCCCCAGAGTCCTATAATTCGATCTGTCTCGCGCTTCGCAGATGAACGTCAAACAAAATCTCGTACAATTTGCGGATTAGGGAAACTGATACTCGGATAAAAGTTTCTTTACCTTTGAAATTGATATCCATCTTTCCTAATTCTACCAATTGTTTAACTTCTTCATTACAGAAGAGTATTTATAGATAGTGAAATTTGGTATGAATGAACCTTTCATTTTTTTTTTCATTTTATCCTTACAGATTCCAGCTACCAGGCCCAATCAAAGGTCAGCCGAGTCAACCTTCCAATGCACCCGAAATATTAGTACGTAGTCATCATTAATCAAGCTTATCAAAATGCTTAATTATGTAACTACAATAATAATAGTGATATAAAATGTAAGGTTCAGACACCAACACAAAAGATATATAGAATAAAGTTCCTTCCCTCTGTATGACCACCTTTAGTAAATCATTTCAAAAATCCAATACCGAGTGAAAAAGTATTTTCTTATATCAAACATAGACCTATGGTCTTTTGTATTTTCTTTTTACTAGACCTATGGTCTTTTGTATTTTCTTCTCAATAGACCTATGTTCTTTTTACTAGACCTATGGTCTTTTGTATTTTATTTTTACTAGACCTATGTTCTTTTGTATTTTTTTTTTACTAGACCTATGTTCATTTGTATTTTATTTTTACTAAACCTATGTTCTTTTTACTAGACCTATGGTCCTTTGTATTTTCTTTTTACTAGACCTATGGTCTTTTGCATTTTCTTTTTAAAGTTCTGACTAGTCATAATATTGCCCTCCCCCCCTAACTGAAAGACCTTGCAAATATAAAACTTATTTATGCGAGAAAAAATATTAAAGAAGCCTACATATTCACTCTTACACACCTTTCAAATGAGAACGTAGTGGAGATTCCTCAAAGGAGTTATTATCTTTGTTAACCTCCCTACTTAATGACTCCTGAGGACGTTAATATATCTAAAATAGGAAGACCATGTCTGTTGGCACATCTCTAAAACGTGGCCTTACATCTGAGTTTTATAGAACGTAAATGTCATTACTAACACTCTTACAAAGGAATCCTAGTACTCAATTACCCCTAATATTCTGCCTATGTTCACTGCTTAAAAAAACTTAATTAACTATCTGTTACCACTCCTAACTCTTCATCATTAAATGCCCAACCTTTTCAGAGCTAAATTCCATATTTTACACATGTTAACATCTTGGCATTTTTAAAGGTTAAAAACAATCTGCCACGTATGTGTCCAAGATACTAACTTATCTTAATTTATTTTAGTACCACTGCCAAATTGTGGCATAAACAAAAAAAAAACTCGCTTTTTTATTGACTTCCCAAGGATCATTTATATAAAAAGAGAAACAATAATGTGCCCAGAATTCATCCCTGAGGTACTCCACTAATAATATCCCTCCACTGTGAGTTTATACTTCATATAGTACTACCCTATGCTTCAGTTTGCCAAGATATGACATTTTTAATATATAAACTAGTGGCCTATGTGGAACCTTTGCATCGCTATAGTGTATTCAATTCAAAATGAAATTGTGAGGCGCTCTTCAAGAACACAGGCCTTCACAAAGCGCCTGTCAAAGTAACTTCGAAATTGACTTCAACGTTGGGGAAAATTTATTAAAATAATAATCATTCTAAATATTCGGAATATTTATTGAACTAATTCTTAAATCGCCAGTGCTGAGAATCATAAAGAGAGAGGGGGGCAGGGGGACATCACACGTTGTAAAAGAAATAAACCAATAGCTCTCATAAGGGTATTTTGTGGTAAAGTGAGAGAGTGTAGCTAGCCTGAAAGGAATAGGGGATTAACAAAGTGCGACCAGACACCAAAGTCAGGTGCAAAAAGGGATTTTATTGAGCTTGGAAATTAGACGCCGTTCCCACCGCTCGTGGAGGTCAACTTAGTCAAAGGACAAACCGATTCCCATTAATCGAGTAACAAAATCCTTACGAAATTGAGGTCCTCATACCCACAACATATATGCTCCAAACGCCACATAAATAAAAATAAATTGGCGGATGAAATATGTAAACAAACGTTATTCAAAAGGCAACTCGGAGAGATTAAGGTATTAACACATTGTTGAAGGAAACTTTAAGGGAAAAGTTAAGTAAAATTAAAAGAATTGTTTTTACAACCGAACTGGAGGCATTTTGTCAAATTGGGGATCCATCCGACCACCCAACACTCCCGATGCACTTTAACTTTGCTTTAATCGGGTGGTATCTCTACCTTGCTAGGTTGTAGTGTATATATATATATATATATATATATATATATATATATATATATATATATATATATATATATGGTGGCAATTAAACAAATACCTAGACCCAAATAATACTCATGTGGAAGACAAGAAAATCATTGCCACTCATTATGAAAATTATTTCCTATGGCAAATTTAGAAGAAATTATCTCTTTAATATCGAAAAAAATAATATAAAACTAATCATTATCCAAATCCTGAAAATAAATAAAATGTGCTAAACAAAAGCGAACCGAGATAATCACAGGCGATTTAGGGAGGGTCGCGCTATCTTACGTTGAGGGTGAACTGCCACTCCCACCCCCCAAAGTCCTATGGATTGTGTAATATTGAGTAACAGGCCATACAGGCATCTTTGAACAGGTCACTCTGTCTGACACTGGTCTAATTCTATTTTTTTATAGTCAAAATGATCGTTTCCCCCCCACCTTTTGAAGGACCCCCTTAATATTGATCAACAAACCAATTGAAAGGTTTTTCATTACCCAAATCCTTGCTAGAAATGATTAAAACAATCAGCCCTAAAACCCCACGAAAGAAAACTATGGGTGATCATGATGGTAAACGGAAGACAGAAACCGAGTCAATAACTATACTCTCTTTTGTCCCCACGATTCGAATCCATCTGGGGACCGATTACACGTATCACCATCTATCCATGAAAAAAAGAAATTGGTAGAGATTTTACCAGCGCTCTGAACACATTTAAGATGCCTTTATTCGTCACTGCAGATCTAATGATTAACGTAGAATCCTAACCACGTGGAAGCCGTCGTCAAGGCCACCCGAATCTTGACTCCATTCGACAATTACCACACCTGATGTAGCTTAACTTTGCAAAAAATCTGAAGTGGAGTTTCCACTCGGCTAAGCCTTCGATCATCTCTTTAAATAGTATAAAACTAAAGACGGCTCCAACGAGAGTATTTTAGGATCTTAGACACAATACAAGAACCACAATTTTAAGCCACCCTACACAAGTATGGAGGAACCGAAGGAATTACAAGTAAAAGTTGAATAAAAAAGGAGAAGTAGAAGAGAACAGACCTAGAGAGGGGTTGAATTTGAAACTAACGATTACCACCTCTTTTTGACTTCAAATCAGGCAAATCAGGTTGGGCAATCTTGATAAAATTGTTTGATTTTTTTCACAGAGCAGATAAGTGAAGGAGAATGTCTGGTAGGAACCAAGGTGTAGTACTAAATGGGATAAAGTAATAGTGAAAAAGTATTTAGGATTGGGGTTGATAAAGGTTCGGTTTGAGGATCATTACTGTTTTTACTGTATATTAATGAAGTTGGAATAGAAGTAAAAAGGAAATTATCGGTTTTACTAATCCTACCAAATTAGCTGCAGTTGTAAAAGAGTTTGATGGTAAGTTTAATGTGTAAAATGATCTATTACTTAGGTATATAAGTGCCAAAAGACCATCAAATATTAAAAAATGCAAGGTATTGAATATTGGAAAACATATTAAGGAACCTAATTGTGAAATGGCAGGACACTATCTGAAAACTGGGAGAATAAAAAGACCTATGAGAAATATGGCAAGATAATTGATTTTTTTAATAGAAATGTTAACTATAACAAAAGAAGTTATCCTAAAGTTGTTTAACTTCGATGTCTGGCCTTATCCAGAATACTTCTTTATTCAGGTATGGTGCCTCCATTATATAGAGGATATGAATATGCTGAAGGTAGTTCAGTGAAGACAAACTAAGATCACACCATCCTTGAGTATAGAAATAGGCTAATGGCTATCATGGGTGCTCAGATCCGTGCCAACAGGGATATTTGAAATACCCAACCTAAGTGAATTGTATGAAAATAACCAACTCACATATTTTAAGGCTGAAGATGATCATCTCGATTTGTGTCATGTTGTGCTTATGTATCTTTGAACTCGCTCCATTCCAGAAAGAAAATAGAGACGAAAACTTGCCCCTGGCTCCTTAAAATCTGAGCACCCTTCGTATCTATAGGAACTTTAGGGCCATTGGTATTGAGGCAGTGATTTGTATAGTTTGGAATTATTTTAGGGGATCAGCGAATGCTGTGGAGGGAATTGAGATTAAAGGTATTAGATTTTGTATATATTTGACGTTTCCTTCTGGGCAGAAGTTAAATATTCTCTTGTTTGATGTAATAGATGACCTGCGATGGACCCTAGTGGCCCTTTGTCCTCTGGCATTATGTAGTTATAAAATCGCTCTAGCCAATTGTTGACAAAGCTCAATACTCTACTCAGCGGAAAGTTTTTATTCATTAAAAAGTTATTACAAACGAGAACATCGTTAGGAGAGCTTTGTAAAGAAAGTGGTAGAATTAACCGAAGTGAAACTGTGGAAGATGCATAGTTATAATAGTCTACAAGCACTATATACAAGGATAATGCGTAATTCCTCATCAACATGACCTATTCAAAGATATCTTTGACAAACACAAAAATAAATATGAATTGTCAGATTGGTGATGGGAGTAACATAATTTAATGGATGACAAAAGCTACAAAGGTCTATCAGAGGTAATTTGAGTCAATAAAAGCATTGAAAGAATCACCCATCATCTTCAAATACTGATCCATAGGATTGCAACCATAATACTCCTAAAACAGGCATGAGTCTGGTTGTGAAATATGAATCCATAACAAAGGGGCAAAATTACCACTAGAAGAAAGTAAGTAGCAGTCGAAGGCTCATGAGGGAAATTAGATGAAATAGGCATGAAAAAAACATGACTATAGTTCCAAATTGAGATTAACAAGAAATTAGAGGTGAAATTCGGAAAGACAAAAAAATTAAACAAGAATGATACAAAATATGGCCGGCGAGAAAAATATAGAGGAACTATAAAGGATAATTTAATGAACGAGAATGAGGATAACGAAATTAAGCATAGAGATAAAATCACAAAAACCAAATACAGAACCTTGGTTGATGAATGTATGAAGGATATATAGGAAGCAGGTCGTTATTTAGAGACATTAAAACATGCTAATCCTGTTCCTATCACCCAGTCCAGTCCTACCTCACAGCATCCTCATCTATAAATCTATCCAATCTATTCTTAAAACTCCGCCGGGATGACGCAGCTATTGCATGATTAGTGAGCCTATTCCATTTATTTACCACTGGATTTGTGAACCAATTTCTACCAATCTGTTTCCTAAACTTGTCCAGCTTAAATCCATTGCTACGTGTCCTGTTCACTAAAAAAAAGAACCTTACCCATGTCTCTCCGATGACCCACTTGAAGACTTTAATCCAATGCCCCTCGACCTCTCCTCCTTACCGAATACCAATGCAGATTTAGTGCCAGAATAAGGCCACATGAGGTGTTAGCAAGGACGCATGAATGAAAGGAAGAAGACTGATCTGAATGGTGTAAGCTAAATGTAGTTGAAAAAGAGCTACATGTGGTATCATAATGAGACAGACATGATAAAGAAGGGAACTAGTAAATGAATTTAGATTAGTACCAAGAAAAGAGAAGTGAGACAACAGTACAGTGAGTTTGGAATGAGCGTGATAACAGATTACAAAGACCACAAGGGCCCATCATAGGTCATCCGAGTCAATCGGCCTCTTTTTTAAGGCACCCAAACTCCCAAGAAAAGAGAAGTGAGACAGTACAGTGAGTTTGGGATGGTGCGTGATACAGAGTTCTGACTGAAGGGATTAATAAATAAATTAGCAAAATTGTCTAACGTAACATAATTTCACGGATGACAAAAGCCACAAAAGCCTATCAAAGGTCATCCACATCCGTCAAAACCCACCCACAAAAAGCACCATCGCCAGGGGAAGACAAAATCAAAGTCCCCCACAATATAATATAACAGATGACAAAGGCCACAAGGGCCCATCATAGGTCATCCGAGTCGAACGGCCTCTTTTTTAAGGCACCCAAACTCCCAGGAAAACTACATCCAGAGGATTGCATCCAGAAACAAGGGTATCACCAATCAAGGCTTGTCAAGAACTAAATCATGCAGCTATAGATATATACAAACAACATTAATATATACAAAACTTAGGAACCATCACAACCTTCCCTCCCCATAAACTCATCCAACCTACTCTTAAATACATTTAAATTTGGACTACCTACTCCCTCCGCGGCAATTTGTTCCAGAAGTCTACCACTCTATTGGTGAAAAAATATTTTCTTAAATCCAACCTACACCCTTGCTTTTTAATTTTCAAGTGGTGACCTCTAGTCCGATTTCCATCATCTAACTCAAAAAACTTGCTAACATCCAATTTATCTATCCCAGAATTTTTTGTAAAGAGCTCAATCATATCCCCTCTCACACACCTCCTTTCGAACGAGAACATATTTAATACCCTCAGTCTATCTATATATTCAAGGTGCCTCAGGGAAGGAATAATCTTCGTTGCCCTCCGTTGCACTGACTCGAGAAGGTTAATATCGTGTCTAAAATGTCTAGAAGAAGGATTTAGTCAAACCAATAACAGGAAAGATGAGATTGGTGTGCAAAGAAATTCTTGGTGGACTTTGTCACCTGTTAAGTGCTCGGGAAGGGAGAGAGTATTTAAAACTATTTATATCTATATAAATGAATGGATGACAAAAGTCTAATGGCCGATCAGAGGTCAATTGAGTCAAAGAGCCGCTGTGTAAAGCTACAACATGCCCTATAGCCTGCATCTAGAGGATTGTGCCCAGAATACTACTTTAAAGGCATCACCATTAGGACTTGTCAAAAACTAAAGTATGTGACTGCAATGTACGAGTATGTACACTTGGCACCAAAAACAATACTCAAAAAACACCATAATTTCCTCTACACTCATCTAACCTGTCTTGAACAAATTTAAATTTGTACCAACAGCGACCTCATGCGGTAATTTATTCCTTTACGTCCTTTTTAATTGGGGTAAACAGACTAAAAGATACCAATTAATGAACTCGAATATCAAAATCTAATAATTTTACGGATGAGAAAAGTCACCAGGGACCTATCAAAGGGGATTCGAGTTAATCAAGATGTTGGGCGGGTGAATTGGGGTGTCTAGAAGCCAGACACACTCAGGCTCAAATTGCTGAAGATCTCCAAGAACAACCATATTCGAAATGAGGCTTTGTTATGAAATGGAATAATTTTACCGTTAGTCACTGGGTGGTTACGAGCCTATTAGGTAATAGAATTTACAAATAATCAACGTTTAGTTTAAACAATTATCAAAATCTAATCCTTTTGTTCGAAAATTCGCTGTAAAGGACAAAGACTGCCCTTACATAATTAGGAACCTGAAGAATTTCAGTTGAATTTGAAATCCTTCCGAGTACCAGCAAAAGAAATTTAGCCGGGCAAATTTTCGATACCCTTACCCAGAAAGCAGACCTAAATAAACTATAATTACTTATTACACAAAAAAAACACAAACTTACTTTCTTAATCAATCGACAACTTGGTAATGAATGTATGGTAAAATCTCTTCTCGTTCGCTGCAGAGGCTTTGTTTACCAACAATAACAGAGCTATCACTGAATCACGCATAAAAATGTCCCAACACGAAAAACTGAAAGAAATTCACTGTTTGCCTTCGCATAAACATAGGTCAGATTTGAATGACCTCTTTAGGTAGAGAAATTTGCACGAATGACTGACAAAATGAAGAATTTAAGGGAAATATAGACTGTTTATGTTCTCTCCATCTCGCTCTGTGATTGGTCGACAGGATGATTTATAGCCCTACGATTGGTCAAGAACTTGAACTCAGATTCTACGGGCAAAACGTCATTACTTAGTAATCATGTGCGTATAAATGTGTTTTTTCCTTATGAGTTACTTACTGAATTATGTTTACACATGTCGATGCGTTAGGAAGGAGCGACCGAATTGCGAAATGGTAAAATCCTATTGTTTACTTATTCGACGCTTACTTTCGAGGATGGCTTGTCCGACTTCAGGGATAATTACGATCCCTTTGTAAGTTAGGGGAATATTTATTTATGGCGTAGTTGTAAAATAAGGCCGGCTATGGGGAGGCATTTTACCACTCATGGTTGACGAACAACTGGCCTTAATTTAACCAGATTATACTGAGCTCTATCATCTTATATAACCTCGTTCTTGGTGAGACTATGAGGACAGTCTCAATTGGGAAATAATAGAATCGAGGAGAGAGTAAAAATGAATTAAAGTTAAATGGATAATAAAAATGGAAAGTATTAATAAAAAAAGAAGTTAGAGATCTCATTCGAAATCTTGAAGAAAAAAGGTTCCTACACTGAGGCATCGAGGGCTTAAAGGTAAGAAAATTGGATACCCACCACCGTGAGGATGGAAAGGCGAAAATCAACGGGAAATTTCTGCAGAAAAACAACGAGGATCATGTTACCCAATGTAAACATTATAGAAAATTAAAAGGATAAACATCCAATGTTGACTTTAATGACCAAAGAATAGGTTAGATAAATTACTTTAAGATCCTCCCCTATTGTAGCCCCTTCCCCCACACACACAAGTTTTGGCAATTGAACATCCTCGCCCAAAGCTTTGGGTTAGATTGGGTATCCTAACTTAACCTAACCTAACCGAAAGTCCCACTTGCCGTCTCGCTGTTCCTATTCCAATTTTATCGCTACAATGCTTCGATTGGAGTCTTGATTCGACAAAAATCGATCCCGTTCTTATGACGGGGTTTGCGTTCTTAAAGCGTCTGGGATTTTTGTTTTGGAATTTCCAAACAAATCCATCGGAACTCTTTGCGTATTGGACCAGTTCATTCTATCAGGGCAACTGGGAGTGTTTCCTGCACAAGCAGAGGAAGAAATGGGAGTGGGAACTCCACAAGCAGAGGACGAAATGGGAGTGGAAAATCCACAAGCAGAGGAAGAAATGGGAGTGTTTCCTGCACAAGCAGAGGAAGAAATGGGAGTGTTTCCTGCACAAGCAGAGGAAGAAATGGGAGTGGGAACTCCACAAGCAGAGGAAGAAATGGGATTGTTTCCTGCACAATCAGAGGAAGAAATGGGAGTGGGAACTCCACAAGCAGAGGAAGAAATGGGAGTGGGAACTCCACAAGCAGAGGAAGAAATGGGAGTGGGAACTCCACAAGCAGAGGAAGAAATGGGAGTGGGAACTCCACAAGCAGAGGAAGAAATGGGAGTGGGAACTCCACAAGCAGAGGAAGAAATGAGAGTGTTTCCTGCACAATCAGAGGGAGAAATGGGAGTGGGAACTACACAAGCAGAGGAAGAAATGGGAGTGTTTCCTGCTCAAGAAGAGAAAGAAATGGGAGTGGGAACTCCACAAGCAGAGGAAGAACAACAATTTGTAACGTGTTGTGACCTAACTTTACCATATCGAGAATAACGAAGCCCTAAGTATTGGAATTCCTATTCCTTACATGATGCGAAATTTGAAAAGAAAACCAACTTCGAAGTGCAAGTGGTGTAGTTAGGAGATGTGAAAATATGAATTCATATATCTTTAAAACTAAGAACTAAAAACTAAAGATCTATAAACAAAACCAGAGATGAGACAGTGATATTGTATGGACAATATTTAATTGCAGTTCCACCTTCTGGTACTGGGGCCGAGAGGGTGCGCAGTCCTCAAGATGTCACCTGCAGCATGTTAGTCCATGCTACTCCTTGGCAACCACTCGGGATTATGGCGTTATAAATATGGAGGATGTTTAGCTCTCCTAGACCGATCCCCGTTCAACAACGGGGACAAGGAAATATTAAATACTTCTGCGAATTCCAAAGGGAACGAATTAAGGAACCCCGGCAAATTTATCCGGAACCTAGATTCTTATACCGGGGACTCTCGGACCAAATTAGGTCCCACGCCAAAAACTCCTCCTCAACTTTACAAGTACTTTCTTTATAGGACCGTGTTCTTGAAATTCGCTCTTTTGCTTTTGAGGAACTCGGTCGAGAAAGCGCAAAACTATTAAAGGAAACTTTATGTTTATTTAATTAATTACGCCATCAGTCTCGTTTCTACCCTAGACAAGATTCCCCACCCGGATAATGAAATGCACATAAAGATCAACAGGACAATCTCTGGCTTGGCCGAGGGCGTCAGGAACCAAAAAAATCGAGGGAAACTAGACATATGTAAGGATTCTTCACCTCGCTTGTAGGTTCGTATTTCGGAGCACCTCTGCTCTGTATGCGAACTTTTCCTTTTGGGCTCTAGCATTTAGGGCAACGTTATTCGACTATTTCTTAATATTCCTCTTTCTCGTATTCAGCCCCAGCAAGGGCGGGCCCCTTGGCCCCATATAAAGTGTTACACATGCCACCTTAAGGAGCGACATACGCCCCTGGATACAGTGATGTCCGTAGTCTGAAACTACCCGAGCCTTATTCATTCTAGACACCTTTTCTCGCCGGTGGTTAATTTCGCAGGCTAGTGGCCAACCAGCTTTCGTCCACTCACCCATGGTCGAGACTAGGAGGAAGGGTCCACCCTGTTTCCTACTGGATTTAACATTCTCCCCACCCTTTTCCCTTCTTCTCCTCCACAAGAGGGTATCATTTGTGGCATAGGCAACCATGTGCGCTCCATCCCCCCCCCCTCCCACGGCTCCAATGCTTGGAGGAGCATTTGCGGCTATACTTCCACTATAGTTTCACGTCCACTATTTTCACCACTTCCTTTACACATCTCATCTTAAAACATTTCAGAGGAAAATTCCCTCGTCGGTTTTTGTTTTAAAGAATCCTTGGCCTGAGTGAAAATGGCATCGTCGATTAAGGTAATTTACTTTAATTTCGCTGTGAAAATTACGCCCAGGGAAGGGGAGGTCAGACAAATGAAGAACAGAAGGAAGATACTTAAATGGCGAGAAAGGTTATAGTAATCCTTGTTTCCCCCAAGGGGGCAACATCTCTCACCTAAGTTATCTGATGCGGTTCCTATATTTAAGGATAATGAAAGAGAGGTTAGAAATTAGACTCGTAAGCTCAACTTCTAATGTGAGTAAATATCTAGACGAGATTATTAAACAACGCATCTTGAGTCACTTAGAAAATTCATGAGTCCCAATGACGTACAGTGAGTCACTTGAAGTCATCGCTTTAATTCACGAGTCCCAACAACGTATCTTAACTCACTTAGAAGCATTGTTTTAATTCATGAGTGCAAATGACGTATCTTGAGTCACTTTGAAATATCGCTCTTATTCACGAGTTCCAACAACATATCTCGACTCACTTGGAAGCATTGTTTTATTCCATGAGTCCAAATAACTTATCTTGAGTTACTTGGAAACATCACTTTAATTCGGGAGACCCAACAACGTATCTTGAGTCAATTAGAAACATCCTTTTAATTCATGAAGTCCAACAACGTATCCTGAGTCACTTATAAACACCACTTAATTCAGGAGTGCCAATAACGTATCTTGAGTCACTTGAATACATCACTTTAATTCATAACTCCCAACCAATCATCTTAAGTCATTTGCAAAAAAAAAAAAAAAAAATCACTTTAATTCTTGAGTTCGAACCTGGATTTAAGAAGTGTAAGTTTGGTTTTAACAGTCTTGGATTTTTTAGACTTTGCAACAAGAATTGAGGCACTGGTTGTACTTTATTTAGACCTTAGGTACCTATGACCCTATGGGTTCACGCACATTAAACATAAAAACAAACAAACAAATATTTGAACTTTAATATGGCATTTGACATTGTTTCATATACTATAACCCTGTATGAAAAGTTTAGGAAAACAATATAAATGAAGTAGAGAGTGGTTATGAGGGAGGTAAAAGAAGGCGTAGTTCAAAGGAGTACTTTTCTTGTGAGCGCCAGTTAAAAGTAGTTTACAGCTGGGAATCCGATTCCAGTTGTGAACTAAATTATTAAAGTTATCAGGCGATAGGAATATAGTGCTCAAGTGGCAGATCTCAATGGCTTTTGGGGATAAGAGAGGAATTTGTTGCTTTGGGCAATAAGTGGACATTGAGTCAAAATGGAGGTAAATGTAAGCGATATATTATTCGATATAATAGCAAAGATTTTAATTCGGGGCTGCTTTGAAATTTGGCGAGTGAAGTCACTTGCTCGGCATTCCAGGCGGAGTGTTAAGTGACTCATCGTTGTAAAGTGTTCGAAGTAATGTTTAGAAATAAGGAATAGATTTAATCAAGTGTCAGGAGCAATGAGAAGAAACGCTTTGTATAAATGGAAAGAAATTGAATCACGTCAAGAATGGGGAATCCAGCACCTTCGGGGGTTGCTATTCTTGACAAGGAAATTTTGGGAGGGAGGGGCGCTATTCTCGATATGAGAAATCTTCAAGGACGTTTTCATAACCTCACTCAGTAGGTTTAGGTTAGCTTACCTAACCTAACTAAAACACCATTGAGATCGAACGCTAAAATTCAAGTTTGTCCTAGCATAATACTAGTTATTCACTAGTAGTTTGGTTTATGGAAGTAGTTGAGCACCGAGATTAATAAACACTTCTGCCAATAATCTATAAAGTCGTGAGATATGGATCAATAATTATCCATAACTGTGAATGGCAATCCCACAAAAATCTGGTGACTAGTTCAAAATACCAGCATAAAACCGCCAATCATTCTTTGCACTTCGTTAATCCACAAATAGGCGTTCATACACAACATATTGAATCGTATCGGGGAAGACAAGGGAAAAAAAAACTAACATGTGAGGGTGCAAACGCGAATTTCTTCTGGGTTATTTAGAACAGTTCAAATGGATGGAAAGAATTAAACAAGTTAATTAATGTCTGTAACGCAATGGCATAACATAACATAACATAATTTCACGGATGACAAAAGCCACAAGGGCCTATCAAAGGTCATTCGCATCCGTCAAAACCCACCCACAAAAAGCCCCATCACCAGGGAAAGACAAAATAAAAGTCCCCCACAATATAATATAACAGATGACAAAAGCCACAAGGGCTCATCATAGGTCATCCAAGTCAAACGGCCTCTTTTTTAAGGCACCCAAACTCCCAAGAAAACTACATCCAGAGGATTGCGTCCACAAACAAGGGTATCACTCTATTTTCTTTTAAATAAATATATCGTTTTCATTAAAGTTTGTTAATTTTTTTTTCGTTATTTATATTAGGGTTGCTATTCTTGCCAGAGGAATTTTTCGGGTCGCTATCCTTGACATGTAAAATTGACTTCCCTTATTCTTGAGAAACGGCTCAGCGTAGAGCAGCCAAACTATTCACAGGTATTATCCGATTCAAGAGAGATTAAAGACACTGATTAGGTTTTCACTTAAAATATGTCTTATCAGAGATACGTTCCTTTTTTTTAATAGTAAGTAAACAAAGTTTTATTAACCAGTATTTTTTTATATAGTTACCAGCAATAGGTTTCGAGGTAATGCTAAAAGGTTAGCTAAGGAAGCAGTGTAGGATGAATGTTCGAAAACAACTCTTGAGACGTCGGTTGGTCAATTTTGTAAAGAGTTGTTTTGAGTTTGAGTTAACAATGATTCCATTGAGATGTATCAGAAGAGTATCTCTGATCGATGACTCTCTCATTTGAAAAGTGTGTGAGGGAAGATATGATTGAGCTTTTAAAAATTGCTCTGGGCTTAAGAAGTTGGAATTTAGCAAGTTTTTGGAGTTGGAAGGTAGTAATAGGACTTGGGGTGCTACTTGAAAATTAAAATATAGAGATGTAGGTTGGATGTGAGGAAGTAATTTTCACCAACAGAGTAGTAGATTACTGGAATGGCTTACCACAAGACACACTAAGCAGTCCAAATTTAAATATTTCCAAGTGTAGGTTATGATGGTTTTTAAGTTGTATTGGGGCAAATTACATATTGCAATATCAATTTGTGTATATATTTTTGATATAAGCCTTGATGATGATGCTTTCGGACACGATCTTGTAGATGTAATTTATGGGTTGTGGTTGACTCGGATGACCTCTGATAGGCTTTTGTGGCTTTTCTCATCCGTTAAATTATGTTTCGGTAGGGTTTAAACACTCGTTCATTTTTTTAGATGCAATTTATGGGTTGTGGTTGACTCGGATGACCTCTGTTAAGCTCTTGTGGCTTTTCTCATCCGTTAAATTATGTTTCGGTAGGGTTTAAACACTCGTTCATTTTTTTAGATGCAATTTATGGGTTGTGGTTGACTCGGATGACCTCTGTTAAGCTCTTGTGGCTTTTCTCATCCGTTAAATTATGTTTCGGTAGGGTTTAAACACTCGTTCATTTTTTTAGATGCAATTTATGGGTTTTGGTTGACTCGGATGACCTCTGTTAAGCTCTTGTGGCTTTTCTCATCCGTTAAATTATGTTTCGGTAGGGTTTAAACACTCGTTCATTTTTTAGATGCAATTTATGGGTTGTGGTTGACTCGGATGACCTCTGTTAAGCTCTTGTGGCTTTTCTCATCCGTTAAATTATGTTTCGGTAGGGTTTAAACACTCGTTCATTTTTTTAGATGCAATTTATGGGTTGTGGTTGACTCGGATGACCTCTGTTAAGCTCTTGTGGCTTTTCTCATCCGTTAAATTATGTTTCGGTAGGGTTTAAACACTCGTTCATTTTTTTAGATGCAATTTATGGGTTGTGGTTGACTCGGATGACCTCTGTTAAGCTCTTGTGGCTTTTCTCATCCGTTAAATTATGTTTCGGTAGGGTTTAAACACTCGTTCATTTTTTTAGATGCAATTTATGGGTTGTGGTTGACTCGGATGACCTCTGTTAAGCTCTTGTGGCTTTTCTCATCCGTTAAATTATGTTTCGGTAGGGTTTAAACACTCGTTCATTTTTTTAGATGCAATTTATGGGTTGTGGTTGACTCGGATGACCTCTGTTAAGCTCTTGTGGCTTTTCTCATCCATTAAATTATGTTTCGGTAGGGTTTAAACACTCGTTCATTTTTTTAGATGCAATTTATGGGTTGTGGTTGACTCGGATGACCTCTGTTAAGCTCTTGTGGCTTTTCTCATCCGTTAAATTATGTTTCGGTAGGGTTTAAACACTCGTTCATTTTTTTAGATGCAATTTATGGGTTGTGGTTGACTCGGATGACCTCTGTTAAGCTCTTGTGGCTTTTCTCATCCGTTAAATTATGTTTCGGTAGGGTTTAAACACTCGTTCATTTTTTTAGATGCAATTTATGGGTTGTGGTTGACTCGGATGACCTCTGTTAAGCTCTTGTGGCTTTTCTCATCCGTTAAATTATGTTTCGGTAGGGTTTAAACACTCGTTCATTTTTTTAGATGCAATTTATGGGTTGTGGTTGACTCGGATGACCTCTGTTAAGCTCTTGTGGCTTTTCTCATCCGTTAAATTATGTTTCGGTAGGGTTTAAACACTCGTTCATTTTTTTAGATGCAATTTATGGGTTGTGGTTGACTTGGATGACCTCTGTTAAGCTCTTGTGGCTTTTCTCATCCGTTAAATTATGTTTCGGGAGGGTTTAAACACTCGTTCATTTTTTTAGATGCAATTTATGGGTTGTGGTTGACTCGGATGACCTCTGTTAAGCTCTTGTGGCTTTTCTCATCCGTTAAATTATGTTTCGGTAGGGTTTAAACACTCGTTCATTTTTTTAGATGTAATTTATGGGTTGTGGTTGACTCGGATGACCTCTGTTAAGCTCTTGTGGCTTTTCTCATCCGTTAAATTATGTTTCGGTAGGGTTTAAACACTCGTTCATTGGTGTAGATGTAATTTATGGGTTGTGGTTGACTCGGATGACCTCTGATAGGCTCTTGTGGCTTTTCTCATCCATTAAATTATGTTTCGGTAGTGTTTAAACACTCGTTCATTGGTGTAGATATTAAAATTTTGTTTTTCCTGTGATTCTCTCATCCACCCAATTTATTCCCAGTCTCTCGCGCCCCGAGTAAACTCCTCTTTGGAATACTCGGGAAACCTCACAACCATTTTTATAATTACCACAGCACCTAATTTCACCCTTTTCTCTACGAATTTTTCCGTCAAAAAATTCCGGCGATGTCCATTACAAAATATATATAAATATACCAGTCGTGCTAACCTAGAATGTTAGGGTAGGGGGGATGGGGTACAACCCATGGTCGCTGCCAAGTCTGATCTTGTTTCCTTTTGTAGGGAGTAGAGTGGTAGTCCTTACCAGTATGTGTGGCTGCTTGGTAGTCGGATTAAACTGGTTTGTGTGTATTAACTAAATGCGGTCACACTCTTGAAAGAATCCCCCCAAATTTTAATTACTCTTTAGGGGTCTCCTTCATACCAGACATTTCAGGGGATTAGCGAGGGTCGGTCGCCTCGCTGTTCTTTCAGCAAGCAATTATTTTTTTTTAGTTGCTTTATTCTCATTAAGCGCTAATTCACCCGTCCACAAGCGCCACCTTTCTTTCAAAATGCTTAGGAGGCAATCAAATCCTTAAGTGAGTGATGAATCAGGATCACTTTTTCTTAATCCCAAGTTGCCTCTTAAGGAATTAGATCCACCCTGATTTGGGTCAGTGTGGGTTCCCTCCTGATGCCAATCAGGTATAATATCGCACCTGGAAGGCGACAGTCTTTCGGGCGAACCTTGGTTGGAGCCAGATCCGGCTACATTGGAGGGGTTTAGTCACCAGATTCGGGTGGACTTTCCCCCGTTGCCATATGCTATAAAAACACAAGGTTCGGATACCTTATTAATCTGTAGATCCTCGCTGAACAAAGCTTAAAAATGAGTCGAAATCTTTGGTGAACTCTGTATTAACAACACTAAGGATGTATCTTGAGAGACCCATTTGCACTTTAGAATCTTCCTAACTCTTTTTAAGAGACTTATAACATGTCATTACTTAAACATAGATCATAAAGGTCCTAATGACTGTTGAATTCCAAGTGTTCTAGTATGTAGGAGGACTCTAGTTGTGCCTATATCATTAATAAAATCGGTTTTATTATTTAGGGTAAACTTTCTTAAGACAAAATAAAGATAATTTTACTGATAGAAATAAACATCAGGGCCTACCAAGGGCCACCCAAATCGATCAACTAGAGACAAACTAAACCCAGACTCTATCATCCCTTTATGAAATGTACCCTCGATATTGCATCTCGAATGATGCTATGGAGTTATCATCAATCAAGGGTTGATCAATTAAGCAATAATTATATATAATAATATTGAGATTACAAAATGCATGATTTATATCGAACCCAAAACTCAAATTCCTCAATTTTTACGTCGCCATATTATACACGGCTAACCTGAGTTCGAAACTATAGATGGTACTAAAATCTTTGTGGAATTCAAACATACATGGTTGTCGTAATCTTTTTGTGCATAGGAACTATAGAACCACTTTAAATTGTCCACAGACTTTAGGACTACGTTATTGTTAAATGTGGATTACTTATGACCTGCAGTAATTCTTTTCAGAAATCTGCCACTTTGTGGTGAAAAATATATCTTCTCAAACGAAGCCTACACCTTTTTTATTATTTTGCTCTCCAACTCAAAAAAACTTGTCTCTCCCATAAAAACATTAGCTGAATAATATCTCATTTCACACACCATTCAATTAAGAACCTATTTAGTACCTACAGTCGTTCTACATATTCAAGGTGGCTCAGGGAAGGTACGTATGTAACTCTCGTTCGCACTGCCTTTAACAAGTTCAAAATTCGGGAACCAGGCAGGTATACATTTATCTAAATGGGGCCTGACAAACCCCCTGTAGAGTTTTTAGGATAGCTTCCATATTTTTGAAAGGCTCCACTCCAACTAGCATTTCTACACTCATTGCCAAAAGTTTTGGCAGGTGGAAATTCCGTCCCAAGAACATCTGTAGAAACAGTGATGCCAAAATGTTCCCTCGAGAGTAACTCTTACGAATGATCCATAAGCGTTTCTGGCGCGAACCCTGTGGGTTTTCAGTGAAGAAGTAGCTTAGACACCACCACCACACGGATCGAGAACCTGTGAATGGTCCTAAAAAAGACACCCTCCGAAAGTAATTAAGCCAAAGATGAAGAGCCATCGCCCAAACCTCGCTCCTGAAGTTGATATCCAGCTCTGATGCGGAACAGTTCCCCCTACCCCAGGGCGACGAAGTTCCGATCCGTACTCTGTTTTGTGTCAAAACATGATAATTCCTGGTACCCCTCTACAAAGAATACCGGCCCCCTTGCTCTCGTGCGCACCAGCGATTATCATATTGATCTTTATGTATATTTCATTATCCGGTTGGGATCTGCCATGGCCAAAGCAGGATGGCGAACTACTACTAGCCCTAAGAAGTCATTCGCATTTATATTTTATTGTGGAAGTGGTTATAAAACCTATAAAACTCACACTTGTCATTTTGATTCTTCTGTGAAATGTTCCAGGGACATCTGAATGGTGTAGTTAATTAATCTGGAACAATAAAGCTTAGAACTAAAAAGTGGTCACTGCCAAAACATTTTGCCTATTGCTATATTAATGAAGGTAAGGACCCAATTTGCCCATTTCTTGCCCTGATGCAATGTTTAGAAAACTTTAATGGCGTAGGTTACCATTTCTATCTCTTCACCCTATCTTAAGTTCAACGAATGCCCATCCTTTCATAGTTAAATTCCCTCTTATCCCTTCCAATGTTAATATTAGATAACCAAAAAGGTTCGTGTTTTTTTAAACAAACAAAAGAATAATGAAAAACGTTCGAACTTTTGGGGTTACTAATCATTTTGCATTTTGAAGGTTGAAAGCCGTCGGCCATTTTTGTGCCCCAGAGAATAACTAATTCGAATCACTTAGGCACCATGGACTTTCTATACTTTTAATTAATAAAACTAAACCAACGAAGGCATCTGCGCTGCAAAGTGTTTAAAATAGAGGTTCGAAAAAAATTGGTCAAGTTAATGTACGTGAAAATATGTGAAAGATCAATAGCTCGAGTAACCAAAAGAGGAGACTACAGCGTTAGAGACCGATGGCATGTTCTCCCAGGACCTGTCGTCCTCATTGTGGTTGGCGGTGGGAGGGGGGAGATCTCTGCTGGAACTGACCGAGGAATAAATGAACTGAATTCCTGTCCTCCCGCTTTCATTTGGAAGAACGCGTCCACACGAGTGAATCAAACTTCTGGAATTCGGTTTCTCTTACCCTATTTCAAACTCCTTTTCCATCCTAACTCAACTTGACCAAACTATTCCATCACTAGAATCAGAACAATTTAATCTGAGCCCTTTGTTACCCTCTCTCCCTAAAGCCTCTCGCTCGCTTGTAAATAAAAAGTCTAAATCAAATATCCCAATCAGCTCTCAGCCCTTAAAAGATAGGCCTAATATCTCTCTTAACAAAGAAGATATACCATCATATGTATCTTCTATTTTCCTCTCCACTTCAGACTCGAGAATTCATAGGTCAAATTGCATACATGCAATTCTTTCAGCTAAAATAATCCACAACATTTGTGGCAAAGTAAACTTTTCCATCAGGTAAACTTTTGATTGGAACTTCAAATCAGTCACAGCTTAGGGCCCTTCTAAAACCTCAAAACCTTCCCCGATGGTAAAAAAAATTCCATTCCAATTAACAGTGCCCTTGCTGTTAACTTGGACAAATCACAAGGATCAATTTATGCTCCAGAACTCCTTACCTGTACTAATGAGAAAATAGTTGAAGCACTGACTAACCAAAGTGTCTTGGCATGCAGAAGAATAACAAAAGGTAAAGAAAAAATCCAATTAGTATTTTAATATTAACTTTTGTAGGCAAGAATCTTCACCAAAAGATTCTACTTGATTACAACAGTTATTCTGTAAAACTCTATATACCCTCTCCATTACGATGTTATAAATGTCCAAAATTTGGCCACGGTTCAAAGACTTGCCATGGTAATGAAACCTGCTTGAATTGTGGAAGTCAACATATATCTAATAACTGCACTGCTACAGCAGATAATTTCCCTAACTGCAATATGAATCATAAATCCAATAACATAAAATGTCCCATTTATATCCAAGAAAAAGAGATCACATATCTAAAACATTCGCAAGAAAAAACATATGGAAAAGAAAGGAAACTGTATAGACAAAACCACCAGTCTCCAAATTTCAAAAATACTTATGCCAACATTACTGCCCCATCTCCAAATGTCTCTCTTCCTACATCTGAATCACCAGTTTTAATATCTAAACTCACTGAAGCTATCCAAGGTATCCAAGAACAAAATAAATTCTTAATGAATGAAATTCAAAGAATAAATAAGAGATTATATAACTCCAACCCATCCAATGTCCCTATAGAAAAACATTCGACCACCCCATCTCATCTCCCTACCACATTTCATACTAGCCTTACAACCAAAAATAAACAACCATCGAAGGGTTTAGACAACAATGTTTTCTGGGAATTTGTTACAGAAATGCAAAAAATCATTGGCTCTAACCCAACACAACAATAATTAGCTAGCAAAATCGCTCAATACGCCAATACAACCCAATTGGTAAATGAAAGAACCAGTGATAAGGAAGGACTTTCCATCTTTCTTAATAAACCCTAATGTCGATCTTACAGTGGAATATAAGAGGTCTTTTATCTCGGTTGACTCCTGTTCAACATATTTTTGCTCAAAAACAATACTCCTAGCTGCTTTCCAAGAATCATTTCTCAATAAAAACTTCAACTATAATATTCATAATTACATGATCTGCCGTACAGACAGAGGAGTGTAGGGGTGACTATCCTAGTCCATAAGAGTGCCCCATTCCACTCCTTTAGCAATTCAAACCAACCTAGAAGTTGTGGGTACCCAAATATTCTATCAAGGAATATACATTAATGTTTGCTCTGTCTATATCCCCAACCCTGCAAACATATCGTATAGAGATCTAAAAAATATAATTTCACAACTCCAAAGACCCTTCCTCCTACTGGGTGACTTTAATGCCCATCACCACCTCTGGAGTTCTCCAAAATGTGACCGCTTTGGCTCTCTGATAGTAGATTTCTTAAACGAAGAAAACCTAACCATTCTAAATGACGAGTCCCCAACATATACCTCAGAATCTTATCATAAATTTTCCCATATTGATTTATCTATATGTTCAAATTATATCTACTCTAAGTTTTTATGGGAAGCTTTTGCAACCCCAATGGATAGTGATCACTTCCCCATCTCTATCTCATTTATAGAACCAACCAAAATTCAAAATTCAAGTCTCTCCTCTTCCAGGTAGATGGATCCTAAAGAAAGCAGATTAGAGTGCTTTCAAAACTAATATTCATTAATCTCTTCAATTTACAGTCTGATCTCTCTACCATATACCAGAATATGGTCACAAGCTTTCACAATGCTGCCAAAACTTGTATACCCAAAAAAGAAAGCCTATGCCTCACTCAAAGTATTAACATAACAAACATAACATAATTACACGGATGACAAAAGCCACAAGGGCCTATCAAAGGTCATCCGCCTCCGTCAAAACCCACCCACAAAAAGCACCATCACCAGGGGAAGACAAAATCAAAGTCCCCCACAATATAATATAACGGATGACAAAAGCCACAAGGGCTCATCATAGGTCATCCGAGTCAAGCGGCCTCTTTTTCAAGGCACCCAAACTCCCAGGAAAACTACATCCAGAGGATTGAATCCAGAAACAAGGGTATCACCAATCAAGGCTTGTCAAGAACTAAATCATGCAGCTATAGATATATACAAACAATATTAATATATACAAAACTTAGGAACCATCACAACCTTCCCTTCCCATAAACTCATCCAACCTACTCTTAAATACATTTAGATTTGGACTACCTACTACCCTCTGCGGCAATTTGTTCCAGAAGTCTACCACTCTATTGGTGAAAAAATATTTTCTTAAATCCAACCTACACCCTTGCTTTTTAATTTTCAAGTGGTGACCTCTAGTCCGATTTCCATCATCTAACTCAAAAAACTTGCTAACATCCAATTTATCTATCCCGGAAAAAATTTTAAACAGCTCAATCATATCCCCTCTCACACACCTCCTTTCGAACGAGAACATATTTAATACCCTCAGTCTATCTTCATATTCAAGGTGCCTCAGGGAAGGAATAATCTTTGTTGCCCTCCGTTGCACTGACTCAAGAAGGTTAATATCGTGTCTAAAATGTGGGGACCATGCCTGTATACAGTACTCTAGATGTGGCCTAACATAAGAGTTATAGAGTTTAAGAATAACCTCCTTACTTTTGTAACTGACATTTCTCTTAATAAAACCCAGCACTCTATTTGCCCTATTTCTTGCTTCAATACACTGCTTAGAAAACCTTAATGACTTATCTATTACTACTCCTAGATCTTTCTCATCCTCTACTGAGCTCAGCCAATGCCCATCCATTTCATAGTTAAATTCTCTATTATCTTTTCCCATGTTAATAACTTTGCACTTATCAAGGTTGAAAGTCATTTGCCACTTATGTGCCCAGGATAACAATTTATTTAAGTCCCCCTGCACTTTAAAATTATCATCAATATCTTTAACTACAGCTGCTAATTTGGTATCATCCGCAAAAATTGACACTTTATTATTAACTGCCTCCCCAAGATCGTTTATATAGATGACAAATAATAATGGACCGAGAACTGATCCCTGAGGAACCCCACTGATAACATCCCTCCACTCTGACTTTACACCATTTAGCACTACCCTTTGCTTCCTGTCTTTCAGCCACTCAGCTATCCAATTTGAAACACCCCCACATATCCCAATCATTTTTAATTTATGAACTAGTCTCCTGTGTGGTACCTTATCAAATGCTTTACTAAAATCTAAGTAAATTATATCTACATTCTCTCCCTTATCTACTTGATCTGTTACAAACTCCAGAAAGTCTAGTAAGTTAGTCAAACATGATCTACCTGATCTAAACCCATGCTGAGCATCGCTGATTAACCCCTCCCTCTCTAGATGTTGGCAAATCCCTTTTTTAACTATTTTCTCAAGAATTTTACAGACTACAGGAGTTAGGCTAACCGGTCTAAAGTTATTTGGATCCTCTTTACTACCCTTCTTGAAAATGGGGACTACATTCGCTCTCTTCCAATCATCGGGTATTTCTCCATATTCCAATGACCTAGTATATAACTTGTCCAGAGCTATTGAGATACTTTCTACCCCTTCTTTAAGTATCCTAGAATGAATATTATCAGGGCCGGAGGCCTTGGTAGTATCTAAATCACCTATTAGTCCTTTTATCATCCTCCGATCCACACAAATGTTAGTAAACACCTCTTTTCCTGACCTATGAGTACTATACATAGGACTATTTAGTTTCTCTTTTGTAAATACTGATGCAAAATGACCATTTAGTACCTCAACTATTTCCTCATCAGTTTCTCTCACAAACCCTTCATATTTGATAGGTCCTATTTTAACTCTGCCACACTTGTTATTAATTTTATAGTAACTAAAGAACTTTCTAGGATCTTTGTTGCTATCCTGAGCTAATTTAATTTCTGACACCCTTTTGTTCTTCTTTATAATCTTATTTAACTCATTCCTAGCCATTCTATAATCACTTAAATTTTGAATATTATTTTCTACCTGTAATTTTTTATATGCCCTTTTCTTCTCTGAAATTTTTCTAGCTATCTCCTGATTCCACCATAATGGTTTCCTACTTTTGTTCCTAATGGCCTTCATTGGGATACATTGTTCTTGGACTACATTTATTATATGCTTGAAAGTATCCCACATCCCATAAGCATTTTTACCTCTGAATTCTATATCCCAGTCTACCAAATTTAGCAAGCTTCGAAGTTTTACATAATCTCCCTTATGAAAATTTGGAACTTTTTCAGCATTCTCAGTTATTTTACCCTTCTCAATTCCCAAGTTAAAACGAACTATCTGATGGTCACTATTTCCCAATGCTTCCCCAACAGTCAATTCTTGAACTAAATGATCACTGTTAGAAAGTACTAAATCTAATATATTGTCCCCCCTCGTTGAATCGTTAACAAATTGATTCAAAAAATTATCCTCAAAGCATTCTATGAACCTGCCACTTGTTCTATCCCTACCTATCATATTTTCCCAGTCCACAGAGTTTAAGTTGAAGTCCCCAATAATAACTGCATCTGTTTCACATCCCTTACTTATTTCCCTTATCATTAGTTCATCTATATCATCAGTCTGCCCAGGTGGCCTGTAAAAAGCTCCCAAATGCACCATTCTATTTTTACTGAACCTAATATCTATCCAAAGTGACTCAACTCCATCCTGCTTTATTGAAGTATTTAAACTTGAAACAATGTTGTTTTTTATATAGATAATTATTCCTCCACCAATCCTACCTGTCCTTTGACTAATGTACATATTATAGCCCTGAAAATCAAATTCACTTATAGTGTCACTAAATTCTATTTCATTAACCCATGATTCAGTAACACATAATATATCTATATCCTCATTGCTAATATAACTAAATAGCTCATCCTTCTTGTTTCTAAGACTACGAGCATTTGTATAGAAACAATTTAACCCCCCTATCCCTGAAGCACCTCTTGAAACTTGAATGACCTCACCTCTATCGCCTTGGAACCTATTTCTGTTATCTGCCAAGTCCATTCTACTTTCAGTACTATAATGTCCTCTCATAATTCCCTGACCACTATTAGTATCTAGTTTCCCGCCCGCAAAGACCTAATAACACGATCATACTCCTCCCACAACACATCTACCCCCCTCCTACTCAAATGCAGTCCATCCATCGCATACATTTCTTTCATTCCAACAAACCTATCCCACACATCCACAAACATGACACCTTCCATCTCACACATCCTCCTCACATAATCATTCAGCCCAATTGCACGAGACATCCATTCTACCCCAACATCCATTCTTGGAAGCACACCTGTCACAACACCTTTCATTCTACTTTCTTTCACCTTTTCAACTCTTGTAACTCTTGGTGCTCCCTAGAATGTGAGGAAGTAGTCAAAGCTCTGAAAGCAGCATGGAGGACCTTTTCTTCCCATAGAAGTCTAGATAACTTCATTACTTACAAAAAAGTCAGAGGACATTATAGTACTGAAAGTAGAATGGACTTGGCAGATAACAGAAATAGGTTCCAAGGCGATAGAGGTGAGGTCATTCAAGTTTCAAGAGGTGCTTCAGGGATAGGGGAGTTAAATTGTTTCTATACAAATGCTCGTAGTCTTAGAAACAAGAAGGATGAGCTATTTAGTTATATTAGCAATGAGGATATAGATATATTATGCGTTACTGAATCATGGGTTAATGAAATAGAATTTAGTGACACTATAAGTGAATTTGATTTACAGGGCTATAATATGTACATTAGTCAAAGGACAGGTAGGATTGGTGGAGGAATAATTATCTATATAAAAAACAACATTGTTTCAAGTTTAAATACTTCAATAAAGCAGGATGGAGTTGAGTCACTTTGGATAGATATTAGGTTCAGTAAAAATAGAATGGTGCATTTGGGAGCTTTTTACAGGCCACCTGGGCAGACTGATGATATAGATGAACTAATGATAAGGGAAATAAGTAAGGGATGTGAAACAGATGCAGTTATTATTGGGGACTTCAACTTAAACTCTGTGGACTGGGAAAATATGATAGGTAGGGATAGAACAAGTGGCAGGTTCATAGAATGCTTTGAGGATAATTTTTTGAATCAATTTGTTAACGATTCAACGAGGGGGGACAATATATTAGATTTAGTACTTTCTAACAGTGATCATTTAGTTCAAGAATTGACTGTTGGGGAAGCATTGGGAAATAGTGACCATCAGATAGTTCGTTTTAACTTGGGAATTGAGAAGGGTAAAATAACTGAGAATGCTGAAAAAGTTCCAAATTTTCATAAGGGAGATTATGTAAAACTTCGAAGCTTGCTAAATTTGGTAGACTGGGATATAGAATTCAGAGGTAAAAATGCTTATGGGATGTGGGATACTTTCAAGCATATAATAAATGTAGTCCAAGAACAATGTATCCCAATGAAGGCCATTAGGAACAAAAGTAGGAAACCATTATGGTGGAATCAGGAGATAGCTAGAAAAATTTCAGAGAAGAAAAGGGCATATAAAAAATTACAGGTAGAAAATAATATTCAAAATTTAAGTGATTATAGAATGGCTAGGAATGAGTTAAATAAGATTATAAAGAAGAACAAAAGGGTGTCAGAAATTAAATTAGCTCAGGATAGCAACAAAGATCCTAGAAAGTTCTTTAGTTACTATAAAATTAATAACAAGTGTGGCAGAGTTAAAATAGGACCTATCAAATATGAAGGGTTTGTGAGAGAAACTGATGAGGAAATAGTTGAGGTACTAAATGGTCATTTTGCATCAGTATTTACAAAAGAGAAACTAAATAGTCCTATGTATAGTACTCATAGGTCAGGAAAAGAGGTGTTTACTAACATTTGTGTGGATCGGAGGATGATAAAAGGACTAATAGGTGATTTAGATACTACCAAGACCTCCGGCCCTGATAATATTCATTCTAGGATACTTAAAGAAGGGGTAGAAAGTATCTCAATAGCTCTGGACAAGTTATATACTAGGTCATTGGAATATGGAGAAATACCCGATGATTGGAAGAGAGCGAATGTAGTCCCCATTTTCAAGAAGGGTAGTAAAGAGGATCCAAATAACTTTAGACCGGTTAGCCTAACTCCTGTAGTCTGTAAAATTCTTGAGAAAATAGTTAAAAAAGGGATTTGCCAACATCTAGAGAGGGAGGGGTTAATCAGCGATGCTCAGCATGGGTTTAGATCAGGTAGATCATGTTTGACTAACTTACTAGACTTTCTGGAGTTTGTAACAGATCAAGTAGATAAGGGAGAGAATGTAGATATAATTTACTTAGATTTTAGTAAAGCATTTGATAAGGTACCACACAGGAGACTAGTTCATAAATTAAAAATGATTGGGATATGTGGGGGTGTTTCAAATTGGATAGCTGAGTGGCTGAAAGACAGGAAGCAAAGGGTAGTGCTAAATGGTGTAAAGTCAGAGTGGAGGGATGTTATCAGTGGGGTTCCTCAGGGATCAGTTCTCGGTCCATTATTATTTGTCATCTATATAAACGATCTTGGGGAGGCAGTTAATAATAAAGTGTCAATTTTTGCGGATGATACCAAATTAGCAGCTGTAGTTAAAGATATTGATGATAATTTTAAAGTGCAGGGGGACTTAAATAAATTGTTATCCTGGGCACATAAGTGGCAAATGACTTTCAACCTTGATAAGTGCAAAGTTATTAACATGGGAAAAGATAATAGAGAATTTAACTATGAAATGGATGGGCATTGGCTGAGCTCAGTAGAGGATGAGAAAGATCTAGGAGTAGTAATAGATAAGTCATTAAGGTTTTCTAAGCAGTGTATTGAAGCAAGAAATAGGGCAAATAGAGTGCTGGGTTTTATTAAGAGAAATGTCAGTTACAAAAGTAAGGAGGTTATTCTTAAACTCTATAACTCTTATGTTAGGCCACATCTAGAGTACTGTATACAGGCATGGTCCCCACATTTTAGACACGATATTAACCTTCTTGAGTCAGTGCAACGGAGGGCAACAAAGATTATTCCTTCCCTGAGGCACCTTGAATATGAAGATAGACTGAGGGTATTAAATATGTTCTCGTTCGAAAGGAGGTGTGTGAGAGGGGATATGATTGAGCTGTTTAAAATTTTTTCCGAGATAGATAAATTGGATGTTAGCAAGTTTTTTGAGTTAGATGATGGAAATCGGACTAGAGGTCACCACTTGAAAATTAAAAAGCAAGGGTGTAGGTTGGATTTAAGAAAATATTTTTTCACCAATAGAGTGGTAGACTTCTGGAACAAATTGCCGCAGAGGGTAGTAGGTAGTCCAAATCTAAATGTATTTAAGAGTAGGTTGGATGAGTTTATGGGAAGGGAAGGTTGTGATGGTTCCTAAGTTTTGTATATATTAATATTGTTTGTATATATCTATAGCTGCATGATTTAGTTCTTGACAAGCCTTGATTGGTGATACCCTTGTTTCTGGATGCAATCCTCTGGATGTAGTTTTCCTGGGAGTTTGGGTGCCTTGAAAAAGAGGCCGCTTGACTCGGATGACCTATGATGAGCCCTTGTGGCTTTTGTCATCCGTTATATTATATTGTGGGGGACTTTGATTTTGTCTTCCCCTGGTGATGGTGCTTTTTGTGGGTGGGTTTTGACGGAGGCGGATGACCTTTGATAGGCCCTTGTGGCTTTTGTCATCCGTGTAATTATGTTATGTTATGTTATGTTATGATCCAAGGCTCGGTATACCCTTAAGCTTTGTTTGAAACAAGGTGAGACCGTTTCTAAAACAAAGAGCACATAGCCCCTTCTCCCTAAACTCCAATGGACGATTAGTTTCAGAAGAGCAGGAGGTTGCAGAAATACTAGCAATCCATTTCTCAGCCAACAACAGTAAAAGAAACTTTATCCAACCTTTTGCCTCCCATATCGCAGAAGAGGAATTACACTCACGGAATTTTGCAACCCAAGAAATCCCTCTGTACAATCATCCTTTCAACCTAAATGAACTTCAGAATGCATTGAACAATGACAGCTCTTCAGTTCCAGGAAAAGACAATATCCCGTGTGAATTCCTCCAACATCTTCCACATATACTACTAAAACTTGAATACTAAAACTCTCTTTGGAAAACTGGTACTTTTCCCCAGCAATGGAAATCTCCCTCTTAAGTTGCATTCTTAAACTAGGTAAAATTCCAACACAAAAGGAATCATATCGCCCAATTGCTCTAACCAACACCTTATGTAAAACAATGGAAAAAAATGATTAATGGAAGGTTACTAAAGTTTCTCATCGAGAATATAATAAGAAATTCCCAAAGTGGCTTTATCAAAGGTCACTTTACTTATGACCCTTTAACATCACTAGAATTTTCAGTCAGAGAAAGTTTTCTCCGGTGTACATATATAGTTGGCCTTTTGGGGGACATAAACAAGGCTTATGATTCCATTTAGCATTTTGGTCTGCTACTAAAAATACATGATCTTAACTTACTAGTAAATCATGCCATTTTCTTACAAAATTTTATAAAAAAACAGGCTAGTACAAGTGAAACTCCCGAAAGCTTTTCAGAGTTGTACCATACAGAAACTGGTTTACCCCAAGGAAGTATCCTCAGCCCCACCCTTTCCCTAATCTATATCAACAATATATTTTACTCATTGCCTAGCGGTGTTAAAAGATGAATTTATGCTTATGATTGTGCTCTTTGGGTTTCTGGACAACATATAGAAGAATGTATGAACTTTCTCCAGCACTCCTTAAAAACTCTTCAAGACTGAGCACTGGGGATTGAACTTTTCAAAAGAAAGATCCAAATACTTGGTCTTTAGTAAAAGACCTATCCGCATACATTCTCCCTTAACTCTATATGAAGAAAAAATTGAGAGAGCCTTTACCCATAGATTTCTTGGCCTTATCTGGGACTGTAGCCTCACCTGGTGCCACATATCACGTATATAAAATATTGGTGTTCAAGTGGCATGAATATCTTGAAACTTTTTTCAGGTAAAACTCAAGAGGCCAACAAGAAAAGCCTTATCCACCTGTACACATCTCTTGTACGATCAATAATGAACTATGGTTCATTTCTCTTTGATACAACAGTTAAGATTCATCTTCAAAAATTGGATCGTATCCAGTATGCCTGTTTACGTGTTGCCTTGGGAGCACTAAAGGGCACACCAAGCAAGAGTCTAGAACCTGAAACCAATGCAATGCCCCTTGCAATAAAAAGAAAACAACTTGTCTGTAGATATCTTCTCCGTTGCCTTTCAATTGAAAATCATACAATAAGATCCCTTTTCTCAAAATTATATAGTTATAATTTCTATTCCCCAAGACTATTCCCCTTACCTTTTATTGAGAGATACAAGGAACTATTGAACTAATCAAGCCTTCCTTATGGAGACATCTCCCCATACCCCCTCCATTAATTATACGAGTTACCACCATCAAATATCACTTATCCATCTCGAGCTAACCCAATATTTTATAAACTCAACACCCTCCTGTATGAATAACCGGCTTTTCTCAGAATTAATAGAATCCCTTCCATAACCCATCACCTTAATTTAGACTGATTGGTCTAAAGACATTGATGGAAACACAAGTTCAGGAATCCTATTACCCCCAACAGCTCAGTTTTTACAGCAGAATTATATGTTATATATCATGGAGCAATCCTAGCTGCAGAGCATCAAAAAGAAAACACCGCTATTTGTTCCGATTCCCTGGCATCCATCTTAGCAATTCAATCAAACTGTGATCCCAGGACACAAGGATATCCCAGGCATGAAACAGGCAGACAAGATCGCCAAATCAGCCAATCTAGTTGGGCATCTTACAAATATTCCTAAATCTAAGAATGAAATCTTGCGATCCCTGACGCAACATTTTCAAACAAAATGGTCACCACACCTTAGAAATGTCTCCCCAACATACTGGCATATAATGCACAATCTTTCCACTGGCATTCTCCATCTGGAAAACCGCGAAGAAGAAGTCATCCTCACCCGATTGAGACTTAATGTTAGCTTAATCTTTCGCAAACACATCTTTACAGGTGACCCTCCTCCAATCTGTGATGATTGTAACAAAAACTGACTCTACCCCATCTAATTTTTGAATGCCCAAAACTCAGCAGGGCAAGAACCCCTCTCACATGTCGTGCCAACAAAAAGGGACTACACTGTCCAGAGAGATATTCTTTATGAAAGATTTCCCCCTTCTAATTATTCTTGAATTCCTTAAACTATCAGGTCTCTACCACAACATTTGAACTGTTCTGAACCTTAATCTAACTTGTTTAAATTTTATTCTCAGTTTTTGTTTTTAGTATATACATACAGGAGTGTTACACCTCACCCTCTCTTTACTAACATGGCTCCCCCCTCTCTTCTTGCTTTAAGTGGAGCCCTACAACTGAAGTTCCCTCATTCTTGTTCCTCTCCTTTCAACATAATCTTTGGCCTCCTGAACAATATATATATATATATATATATATATATATATATATATATATATATACGTATCTATATTTATAAGTATGTATTAAAATTTTAGTTTTATTTATTTTTAGATACTAAGAAGGAAAAAAAAATACAAAAAACAAACTTTCTTTAAATAGAACTTTCTATTGGTGCCGATGACTACAAGCAGTTTTAGAACCCCGTACAAAAAAAATAATAAATGGTATCATTTTCAATGCATCACAAGTGGCACTAAGAACCCCAGCGGTTGATGTACCTAATTCTTCCAAGAAAGTTTAATGCGTGAACTAATAGGGTCAGGGGAACCCTCTTGATTGTAATGTGCTTATGTCAAACTTTTGACTGGTGATCTTGACACCCATTGGGATCCACATACTGAGAAGGGATAATGGAAATCTTGAATCGCCATCAAAAGATGGGATGTACCAAGATGCCGGAGGCTTTTTATGAGCGCAAATATTTTTTTTTATTCCACAGACTTTTAAAAACTTGGAATAATTTACCTGGAGAGATCTTCAATATCCACTTTTATGCTTTTTAAGGTAAGGTTGGATACGTATTTGAACAGTAAATTTTGTGGAGAGACAGGAAATAAGCTGGATAAGTTTTGGTTTTGGAAAGAGATTGGTAGAAATGGGTTTACAACTCTAGTGGTAGATGAATAGAATAAGCTCGGTAGTTATTTGATAGAAACCTCGAAATGTAATCATAATGACAGATGTTGCAATGCTTGAAAAGTGACTAACAGTGGCATCACTTCGAGGGGCTCCAGTGTCTAAGTGATTACACTCAATCCATCTTATGATCTTAATGAGTTTTAGGAATAGACTGGATTTTTATGCATGAGGATTTTAGGTAAGACTGAACTTGGGGTTGGGAATAGGAGCTGCCTCCTAAAATTAATATAATTACCTTAGTATACTATTATAGTGTGTCTTATGCTAGTATATGGACTTGTTGGGTGTTTATGGGGAAAATAACTGGTACTAGTCTTGTTAACGTTCTTTGAAAAGAAATAGATTGATAGATGTACCAGATGACCGTCCTGTCTAAAAAAAAAGACAATTTTTCATTATTTTTACATTTCTTAACTTCGCTTTATTTAAGAACCTTTCCAAATCTCTTATAGCAATGTCCCACCTTTGGTTATTTTTCGCATTCCTTACTAAATCTAAATTCGCCTTGTTGCCCATCTCGAAGGGCACGGTCAGATGGTACCTTTGTAAATCCCGCAGGCGCCTCGGAGTCTCATACATGGATCAGTTTGGAGAAGAATTGGTGGCAATGTGCGGCTGCTTGCACTGAGGATAGTATCAAACTGGAAATCTTGAATCAGCATAAAATAATGAGAGGAGGGGGAGGGGGGGACGGGGTTAAGATACCGGAGACGTATTATGAGGTCAAATATTTATTTCGTTTATGGGATTAAACTACCTGGAAAGATCCATCAATATCCATTTTGAGGATTTTTAAGATAAAGTTGGATAAATATTCGAATGGTCGGGAGAAGAAACATATAAAGCGAAGTAGACATACAATTGCTGTCGGGCGGGGGGGGGACCTCTGACAGCCCATAGTAACTGTTTCGCTGTCCGTTACTCGCATCGTGAGCAAGATCCCCCCACCGGATAGGGAAGTGTCCATAAAGATAAGAATGGCAATCGCTGACAAATTCGAAAGCACCAAGGGCCAGTCCTTGTTGGGATCGAAGGCACGGGTGGTCAGTGTGTGCTTTGACACTAACCAGCAATCGTATGGCGTTTCGTGACCTCGGAGGGAAAGGGGGCGGGCTGTTACGCATCAGGGATAATGTATACGAGTACCCTTAGAGAGGTCACTAGCACTCCAATTCACCACTTTAACAGCTTCCTTTCACTTTTAGTTATCCATAAGTTAGGTTATGCTTATGTTATCCCGTTCGGTCATTTATTTCTCTCCCTGATCATAATATTAGTCTTCGTTTTAAGATGTCTACATCATCATCATCACTAACTCTATAATTTAAGAAGGGAAATTTCTTGAGTATTTGAATAATAATTTCATCTTAGTTTAGTTATGACATGTTTTTTTTTATCAAAGTTCAGAAATAAATATAAGTATCGAAATTTTGTGAAATTTTTTATATCCCAAAGAATTACAAATGGTGAAGTTCAGAAAAATTATTTTTATATATCTTATTAACTATATTTTAGCAACGTGATATTTTGAAAGGGGGAAAAGTTAGTTTAGAGTTCCTTTTTAAAATTATTATAATTGGCGAAGTTCAGAAAATTTATAAAAATTTAACCATGGCTGCTTTTAAATTTTAATCTTAGTAGCGAAGCGCAAGCTCCCCCCCCCCCCGTAGAGGGAGTGGCGAAACCATCGCCTGGTCCTTCTGAAAAGGATGATTAAGATGATTCATGGGTTGAGGAGCTGACCTTAAGGTGAAAGGCTTAGAAGACTAAATCTACATACATTAGAAAGGAGAGTTTGAGGGGCACAAGGTTGAGGTCATCAAGTGGGTAAAAGGTTATAATAGGAGAGACATGGGTAAGGTTCTTATTTTTAGTGAACAGGATAGGACGCGCAGCAATGGATTTAAGCTGGTCAAATTTAGGTTTAGGAAAGAGAGTGGTAGGAATTTGTGTACAAATCGAATGGTAGGTGAATGAAATAGGCTCGCTAGTCATGTGATGGAAGCATTCTCCCTGCTTAGTTTTAAGAAGAGATTGCATAGATTTATAGATGAGGATGGTAGGTGGTAGTGAACTGGGGGATGGGAACAGGAGCTGCCTCGTATAGGATATTGATTATCCTTTTTCAGCCTCCTTTTCTCATGTTCTAAATGTCTGGTATGGATAACAAAACCAATAATCCGTTTCATTTTTAGTTATTCTTGACGTTGTTTTGCATCTGCTTATCTCTTTATTTATGCACACTAAACAGAAATGAATGAATTTAAATCGCCGCTAAGGGTCGGAAACCATGACACATCAGGGACAGAAAAAACTACTCTTGGTAATAATGATGGATATTTGCACCCATACAATTTACCATTGAAAACTATGGTTTGTGTTTACTTAGTGTGTGTGTGTGTGTATGTACGATAGAAAGAATTCGGCAACAGTGACAAATATCTCTGTTTGTCATAGTTGTGCGGTATTTATATTCTTAATTTTAGATGACAACCGCACCGGAGACTTGCCAGGGTGACACGTGAGTGATGAGGGAGGGATGTTTCTCCTGGGTCGATATCCAGTAGAATGGCGTTAAGGAGGTCATTTGGACTCGATGATTGGATGCCGTGTTGCGTTGTGTGTGTGTGTGTGTGTGTGTGTGGATTGTTTTATGGGTAATGGTGGGTTGGTTACTGGGTAGCTGGAATTGGTTTGGATGGGTCTTGCATGTGATGGCATGGGTGACTCAGGTTTTGTGAGGTAGGCAGAAGTTGCGTTTTAACGTGGTCAATGTGGAATCGTTGTGTGGGCGCGAGCTTTATGACTGCCGTCTCCAGGAGGTTGATTGGGGGGTTTCGGATGCACCCCGTGGGCAAGCGGGGTGTTTTGTTTTGTGTGCTGATGTGAGTTGGTGCAAGATCCGGCGTCCAGGCTGTAAAAGCATAGAGTTATGGACGGATTTAGTATGTGGGTTTTCTAACGTCAAGGTGTCCGGTTCAATCCCCAAACGTGAGCATACGTAGAGGAGGTCTGACCACCGATTGGTCGACACGTTATGCTTACCCCCGCAGGGCTCGGTAGATCTTACACGTGTCATCACTCACAACCAATCACAACACCGCTATATTTCCTCCCCGTCTTCGCAGTACATATTACATTATCCAGTCGAAGGATCTCGTCCAGGATGCGATGAACGCATGGAGCAACTTACATATGTATGTGTGTCCGATGGATTTCTTGGGTGTGTTCATATTTTGTGTAAATTTTGTTTGTTGTGTTTCTTTTGTGTTGTCAGAAATTTACTCCTGTGTTGAATGTGAGACCGAGCGTTGAAGGTGTTCAGTTGGAGGTGGGGTGTTTGATAGAATGATGCGAGGCAAGTGGTGGACTAGAGTTGCGAAGATGGTAAAAAGATTCTGAAGGTGAGATGGTCAAGGTTCTGTTGAAGCCAGCGTTTCAGTGCTTTGATGTAAAGTTGCACAGGGTGGTCCGAAAGTCTGGTCACGTCTACACAAAAGTAATAAGAACAAGAGAAGAACAATATCAAACGCATGTACTGGTTTTAGTGTGTTAAGATTGCGGTGTTTGGTATTTGTAGTTCGTAAGACCGTTTTCGCAGTGACTTCGAGGGTGATCGTAGCACAGATGCCTCCACCTCTTCGCATGTGTCCATTTGTGTTGAGGTTCGTCCTGTCCTCGGTTTGTCCTTGAAGTTTATGTTCCCAAAGCAGTATTGTCCTCTTTGGAGTAGCTAATCTGCCAAATCTTGCAGTGAAGTCTTGTTGCACATCCTCCATGCTCTCGCCAGAATGCCCACGATCACGTGCCTTTACACTCGCAATCACTCTCTCTTTCAAACTGTAGGAGCTCGTGTCAGACATCTGAAATAGACAATTCATTACAGGGAGTGACAAGACTTTCTGACCACACAGTGGATAACGAGCTATTTGGGTGTACTTGGTTGGAGGAGAATGGTTATGTTAGCAATAATAGGTGTTGATTGTGTGATTGAGATTCTTGTGAGGAATTTCATAAAGGAAAAGATTGAAAAGAATTGTAACGAGTACGGAGCCTTGTGGGACTCAATTGTGTATGTGATAGCATACTGTGGTGTATTACTTGTACTTGTGAGCCTGGTGGAAAAGTTGGCAAGTCATTTTGGTAGTTATAATCAAGTGTGGTGTGGAGTATCTTGCCGATGAAGATGCGTCTAAGTATTGTGTAGAAGACTTTGTTTATATTTATTTTACCATTACTGTCCTGGCTGGTGGAGTGAGTTGGTTGAAGCTTTCTTGTATAAGCTGGGTGATGTGAACGAGTACAGTGTTTGTCAAGGGCAATGAGCGGAATTGGTGTTGGAAGAGATCTAGTACTTTTGAGTACTAGGCGTTTCCTAATTTCAGAGGGGGTGGAGGGTAGGGATATACGGTGTTATGATGGGGCGGATCTGTGGGTGGTTTATTTTCCTTGAGAATGGGTATTATGTGGGCAGATTTACAAACATTTGGAATAGATCTTTAAGTGGATATTTGATATGTTGTCGAGGCCAGAGGTTGAGGAGGGTTTTGTTTGCAGTATGTAGAGCCTCGAATATCATAAATGTGGAGAATTATGTGAGCATGTCGTGATCTATTACAAGGGAGTGTAGGTGTGTTTGTGGTACTGTGTGGGAAATTAGGTATTCTGTTACTAATTTCTACGTGGTATTGTACGAGAACGTTTGCCTTGTTTTGGGAGGTGGCAAATCTCTTGATAGTTTTCTATTCTATAATTACCTGCGGTGAAGCGCCAGGTCTAGGCGTCGCTTTTTTGTCAAAAAGAATAAAGTTCAATTGTACCCATTTAGGGCAATGGAATGACCCATATGACCATGGGACATATGGTTATTCACTCTGGAGATTTCAAATCTTCCATCAGATCTGGCGCTGGGTGGCGCCATCTAGTGGCAGAAGCCTTATTTAGCCATTCAAAGGCACTCGTAAGGGACTTGAACCATGGGAAACCATCAATGAAAGAACCATTTATCATCTCATCCCAAAACGCCGCAGGTCATTGGACGGAATTTTACTTTTGTTCTTTGTGGTTTGGAGTTCCTCAAAATGCTTAGCAGTGTTGTTTATGTTGTTGTTGGAGCACTGCTTGAATGTTGTATGTTATATTTTTAATATTTGTGTTATTTGGGGTTCGTGGTTCTTTTCGAGGGTTGTGTGTGTGGGTTTTGTTTGGGGGGGGGGGGGGGTACAAGGTGTCTGATTTCAGGAGAGAGGTTTGCGGCATAGTATGTTAGGCTTTCTTTTCGGGATGTGTCTCTATTGAGTGTATGTTGGCAAAATATGTGTAGGCTTTGTCTATGCTGCTAAACTGCATGGTTGAGTACTGTTTGAAGGGGTTTTTTTCAATGTGGTTGGTGAAGAATTCTCAGTTAACTTTGTTGTAGTTAGTCGAAGTGCGTTGGCTATGGGCATCTCAAGGGAAATTTGTATGATTGAGAACAGAGGGTGAAGTTCGAGTGTCTTGGCAGTAAATATAGAATGATTTCCCTGGTGAGGTGGAAGGCTGTTCATGATGAATAGGTGGTTTAAATGTTCTGAAATGTTGCGGGTTCTCGTGTCTCTGGATTCTGATTATAGCCAGGCGGGATAGTGGGCGTCGAAGTCACCCACAACAAAGACGTGCTTTTGCTGTTTTGGGAGTTGATCTAGTACTGATTCGTAGTTTGGGGGGCAAGTTCTAGGGGGGGAGTATCTACAGGGTAGTGAAAATGTAATCTGTTCTGTTTGATGGAGTGCTGGAAGAATTTGGATTTGAGTCATAGAGTTGGATTGAGACTGAGGTGGCTGGATGTAATGGTGGAGGGGATACCATCTCTGATGTATGTATGTATTTATACCTCCGCCTCCATCGTTTCTGTGAGTTTTGATTCGTAGATGAAGGTAGGATGTTTGCTGTGGTTGATGAAGGATTCCACGAGATCCTTTGGGGGGCGTCGCGTGTGCCGTTTCTGTTCAGTTACACGATGTTGTGTGTGTGTGTGTGCATGTGTATGATTTTTGACGCACATACATGCGTGAGTAGTTGTGTTCGAGTGCCAGGAGAGTTGTGCACCTCTTTTATAAGGAGAGCTAGTCCAAGGGTACCCTCTTTGAATGGACCGTAAGGTCTCCTAGGGTACTTTCTTTCCTTGTAACTCCTTGTAACTTTAATCTAACCTTGATTTTTAGCGGCAAGGAGCAGCAGAAGGCGCTTCGATTCGGAGGGAAGCCGCCCCTCCGCCCGTCCATCTTCAGGTCAAACGCGAAATTGGAAGGTTATTTGACCTCATGTGACCTCGTGGAATTCGAGGTCCCAAGGTCGTCTCTTTCCCCTTATCTCAGAAACATTGGCCATATTACGTCATAAGCTATTCGTCAGCGAAAATAATCCCTCCATAATATCAAAGGCAAGGTAGCCCTCATCACTGAGGCTCAAGTCTTTAGTTCATTTTTCTTTCGAGGTGGATGAAAACGAGTACCATTTTGAGCTTCTGGTAGTGGACAATGGGAAACCTCACTGACCTTCATCAGTCCATAAGTTCCGGCCCATTTTGGAATCGTTTTCAGAAACAATTTCCACTGCAATGGTGTTCGAGGGGAATATTTTCTAGCCAATATATTACACTTAACGAGGGAGGGGGGGGAGCGATATGCACCCAGGAAAGTTGAAACATCATTTTCTTTTAAGATGAGATAAGTTAAGCAACACTGGGTTTGGTAAGTGGCAGGCTAGGAGCACGATTAGCGTCGACCTTAGAGTGGTTGTTTTGGTAACCTGTGGCTCCGAACCTACTTTGAAGTCTTTTGTATATGGATAGGTCCGACGGTTTTAGTGGTTGGAAGGTATTAAGAGGATGTAAGGAAGAGCGAGTGAGTTTGGGGCTTTCTTGAAGGCGAGACGTGGTAACAACAAAATGGATAGAAACAAAAATGGGTAACAATAAAATGGGTAACGATAAAATGGGTAACGACAAAATGGGTAACGACAAAATGCGTAAAGACAAAATGGGTAACGATAAAATGGGTAACGGCAAAATGGGTAACGATAAAATGGGTAACGATAAAATGGGTAACAATAAAATGGGTAACGATAAAATGGGTAACGATAAAATGGGCATTATGAAACGATATAGACGACGGAGTTGTCCTCCTATTTCTTAGCCTGCAAAAGACGTACAAAGCAAAGGAGAATCTCAATGGAGATCATGACGAGATTTTCTTCCCTAAATTTAAATCGAAAACTAATGAGGCGTCTTCCCACATAACATTTGTAAGATGATATCTGTAAAGAAAGGGTTGTTTTTTTTTGTTTTAGAACGTTTAGCGCCCTCTTTCACCTTTTGCTGGGTCTAAACAGGCACGAAAAATCTAGTGAGAGATTTCAAAGATGTGCAAAAGAAGCCCGAGAGAGAGCATCAAAGTCCTTTGGGGCACTGGAGACTGCAGGGCGCGCTGCTACTCGAGATTTTATCTGCCGTAGGGGTAGCGCCCTGCTACCCCCACCCCCTTTGCGCGGGTTTAAATAAAGTGGTGAAGAAGAAAGAAGTAAAAAATATCGCCGCAGATTCTCCAACAGCCATTGGGCCCTGGATGGAATGCTTACGAGTGGATTGGGCCATGGAGGGCACGCGATCCTGACCATGACGAGAATATCATTAGTGCACGTACAACGAAAATATGAGTTAAACATTTTAATGAAGAAAAAAACGATAATGAACATCAACCCCGCAATGGACAGCAAATAAGATTTAATAACGGCTCTAAAAACCTTGTAAAGGCTCGAGAGAGAGGAATGGTCACATTTATCTCATGATACCTTTCATCGTCACCTGCAAGCGAGCAGCAAGGCATTCGAGTGGGCTCCATACGAACTGTCGAATGTCAACCACAAACAGTAACAAGAAGAGAAACAGACAGTAAATATCTAAACGTAAACCCACTATGGAAAAGAGAAAGTTTGTATCCACTAAAAATCCTTCCTTCTATTTTGCAAAATTCGTTTGGTGTCATTCATTTTGAATGGTTTGAATGCAATTAAAATTAAATACGGAACTTTACTGCTGACAACAAAATCAGTGCAGACCTCTACAACAGCCGAGGTTTTGACACCCGAATAAGAGTTTTCTTTCATTAACGAGAATCTCTAAAATATCAATGAACGGAATTAAATGATACTCTTTTGTACTTCAGCGAGGAGACTCACCGTTCTGCCCAATTCTTCAGCAGATATCGCTTCTGTTATGAGAAGGAAAACGTCCTTCAAAATATAGCGGAAGTTAGCTCGGCTTGGAGAAGCCAGAATGGGGTTTCAATGACTCGGTCGAGTCCAGTTATTCTGTATGTAGCTTTCAATTGCATTACTCGACTGTCGACAGAGAAACTCGGTTCAAGTAAACACCGGGCAGATTTCGCCTCCCCCTCCCCCCTACAGCATTGTAATAATTTAGCAGCAATAAATAGGAGTTTTTCGTCCCCTTCCTTCTTCACCAGATTTTTCTTTAAGTGATTATCCTCCTTTCTTTGACAAACTATTTAGTTCAGCTTCTTTTAGAGTTATAGAACAAAAAGAAAACTACATGCAGTAAATTTCATTGCAATGAAACCAGTTTTACTTTAATCAGATATTATTTAAAAAAAGATTGAAAATAGTTGTTATTAATATTATGCAAGATGCACGAACTTTTGTACTAACCTAATACAACACAATGAAAGCACTTATTTTTTTTTCTATCCACACAAATTGCTCATTCCCATTATCCAACCTATCGTTGGACTTTCCGGAATTACTTTAAAATAGACAGTAGTTTCCAATGTCGACCCGGGATTATCAAAAGATCCACTTTCCTGGTCACAGTCAACAAAAATTGAGCGAATTTCATAAATTCGGTCTTTTTTAAGTCCTCCAGCCCACCAGAAGGACTAAACGACTGAGAGGTGAAGTACATATATCACCACTGACTCATCCGAATACAAGAACTCGACTGCATTTACTTACCTACCTGATATAAAAAGTCAAAAGGCAAAAAATTGTATGGAAAAGTTGACAAATTGTAAACGAAATTGCATATCACCAAAAATTGGAGACTAACTAAGGCCAGACAATTTCGAAAGTGCAAAGAGGACCCTGACAAGAATTCGCTTACATTAAAATTCCAATCAGCCTCTAAATAGTCTTTGTCAGAAGGAAAAGGGAAGGTCTCATACAGGTTTTCAAAATGTCATAACTAAGTGGTGCTCTCTCTAGGGTCGTCGTTTGAACCTCTTTCAAATCGCCCACTATCATTTTTCACGCTTTGTAGACCCAGCCAAAGGTTAAAGAGGGTGTTAAACCTTCTTAGAAAACTTTTAATCAAGATCAAATCCACCAGCCTTTGACTGTCGACCGGCGCCTTCCGCACGTCCCCCATTGAGAGCCTACTCTTCGATGCTGGGGAGATGCCACTCGCTCTACGCTCTGCACAATGCACTATTCGCCTGTACGAGCAAGCAGTGCACCTCCGGAGCTCAGTCGCCAACGGCTCTACCTGCATCCGCAGTTGTTGTTGTTGTGTATATAGAAAGAACAGAGAGGGACCGCTGTATGTGATACAGGCGGTCAGGTAGTCAGAAAGGAGAATTGCGGAAAACATTTAAGAAAAGACAGCGAGAGTTGTGTTGTTGTGGGAGCGTTGGTTTTGTGGTTTTGGACTGGACGAGGGTTGGAGGCAGGTCAGGAGGGCGAGGCTGACTGCTCAGTTGGAAACGCGTTATTCATGATGCCTACTGGTTTATGCGAATAACGGTACGGGTGGCGGGTGTTCGTGGGCCGAGGGATATCGCGGCGCCATTGCGTACCTTCTTACGTGTAGCGAGGTGTATAGTGGGTCTGTAGTGAGTTTGTCAAATTGTTTTGTGAGTCTGGTATGAGCGTAAGTGTTGAGAGGAGCTAGTTTATTGTTGTTATGTAGTGCGTTCATTCTCGAGTACCGCGGCGAACGGCAAGCGCGCTCAGAGCAGAGTTCTGAATGCGTTGAGCCTTTCGCTTACACGTGTCGCTCACAGTTACGAGCGACAGTGGGGCGTACGTGAGGATAGGTCGCACGATTGCTTTGTATAGGTGTAGTTTTATTTTTTGCTCGCTGGGTAGAACCTACCCAGCGGTGTGTTTGTACGTGAGGCTCTTGTTTGTATTATGTTTTGGTGTAAGTTGAACCTGAGGGTCTTGTCAAAAGTTACCCCCAGGATTTTGGTGAATTGAGTGTATTTGAGCCTTGATGGGGTTTGGTGGTTCATGTCTGGTGTGTGTGAGTAGATTTGTAGGTTGTGCATGAAGTGGTCTTTAGCGCCGTAGAGTGTCATCTGTGTCTTCTGAGAATTCGTGGCAATCAGCCATTTATCCTCGTAGTCTGTCTTCACGTCTATTATTCTTTGTGCGTGGAGCGCGATTTCTTCTGGGGCCCGGCCGCTGACGAGAATGGTCTCGTCATCGGCGTAGGCCACTATATAAGTGTGAAGGCAGTTTTCTGGTGGGCAAGGAGTGTCATTAGTGAACATGATGTAGAGTGTGGGTGCCAGTACGCTTCCTTGGGGAACGCCTGAGCGTGGTGTGAAGGATCGTGATAAGGTGTTGTTATATTTAATGGGGCAGCTCCGTTCAGTGAGGTAGTGTGAGAGGAGCCTTCTGGTGCAGAGAGGTAACTCAGTGTTGTTGGCAAGTTTCCAACGGAGTCCCTCGTGCCACACCTTGTCGAATGCCTTCTCCACGTCTTTACTGACGGAAAGGGTCTTTTGGTGTATTTTTCGTTTCTTTTGTATTCTGTCGTGAACGATGGTCACGGCCGCCTGAGTGGACCTGCCTCTCCTGAACCCGTATTGATGGAGGGAGAACCAGTCCCTCTCTTCCAGGAACTCCCGTAGGCCGCAGTTGACCATACGTTCAAGTATTTTGCCTAGGTGCTCTAATAGAGCAATAGGCCTGTAGTTGTTTGGGTGTTTTGGGTCGTTGTGGTGTTTATGTAGGAGTATGTTGAGAGAGACTTTGTATATTTTGGGAAAGTGGCTTGAGGCTAGTGAGGCGTTGAATAGGTGTGTGAGTGTCGGGTATATGTCTGTGGAAAGGTTGTGTATGAGTGTGGCTGGTAGGCTGCAGGGGCCGGGGGCCCGTTTTGGTGTCGTTTTAATGAAGTGTTTTGTTTTCTCAACGGTGATTGGAGTGGTTAGTGTGGACGTGTAGTCGAGCACCTCCATTCGTATCAGGGGGGCAGGCCTTAGCTCGGGAGCGTAAGCCCGACACCACTCCTGGATTTCCTGGAAGTGCTCCTGCGCTTCGTGGGTTTTGTGTGTACCGTGTCCCAGTGGGGCCTAAATGTGTCGAGGGTGTCGTTAGTGTCTGTGAGTGTGTCGTTGTTTATTTGGAGAGTGATCGATTTGCATGGTTCGGTGCCCAGCATCCTTTTTACGTGCCGCCAGAAGAAGGAAGGGTCCGTGCAACAGGTGTCGTCCGCGATGCGGACAACCTCTTGCCACTGCCGGTTCCTGTCTTGCTGCACGCACCGTAGGATGCGGGCACGTTGGTGATTTATGTTGTGTTGTTGTGGGCTTCTGGTGTAGTGGTTATTGTACTGTGTGATGAGTCTCTGGGTGTGTATTAAGAATGTGACATGTTTTATGCAGGTGTAGTTTTTTGTGGTGAGCGTAGGTTTCGTGCGGTGGTGATGGTGTCTAGAAGTGAGCACCAGTGGTGGTCTATTAGTCCTGGATTGGTGTCCTCCAGGTCGAGGTCATGTGGTGTATTTGTGGATATGTGCCCTTTGAATTCTTCCCAGTTCGTGTTTTTGTAGTCGTATAGAGGTGATGTAGGGATGAGTATGAGAAATTTGGATATGATAAGGCATATCGGTATGTGGTCAGATAGTACGTGGGGACTGGGTGACATGTGAGTGTAGAAGCGTGTGGCATGGTCGTTGCGGAAGACCACGTCCGGGGATGTGGTGCCTCCGTGCGGACCGAAGAACGTGGGGAAGGCTGGGCAGATATGCTCACAGCGGTAGCGCCGCAAGGCACCGGGTAAGTAACTTCCCGCATTGTTTGTGTTGTTGGAAAGGAGTGTCGGGTGAAAAGCGTTAAGGTCCCCCGCGAAGAAGATAGGCAGATTGTAGTTTGATAGGGCCTGGAGTGGGACTTCTAAGTTTAGCTGTATTCGTGGTGGTCTGTAGTGAGTGGCCACTATTATGGGGCCGGAGCTTGTCTCTATCTTGCAAGCTAGAAAGGAGGTGTCATGTGTATTAATGAGGGAGTGGTGTATGTTGTGCTTTACTAGGATCGCAGATCCTAGGTGCCGCGCCTGTGGAGATAGGTATGAGTGATAGCCTGCAATGCAAAGTCTATTGTTGGGAGGATGTAGGCTGGTGGAGTTCAGGAGTACTATGTCGGGTCTTTGTGTATTGAGCACCCAGTTGGCGACCGTATGGTGAATACCGTGCCAGCTGCGTACGTTTAGTTGTATTAGGCTAAGTCGACCTATTGTCGTGGGCGGAGTGCGCGGGAGGCTGACTTGCCTGGTACCGTCCCCTTCTCCTTGGTAATTGCCCAGGAGGCATGAGGGGCGAGTACCTTAACGCGTGTTGGCTGTTGTTTTGTGGGGTTCACGGCGACGTTGTTGGATGGGGGAGCCGTAGTGGAGGGATGAGGTGTTCTGTGGGCGGAGATGTCGAGGTAGTGGCCTTGGAGAAGGTAGAGTCTTGGTGGGGGTAGTTTGTGGTGGAGGTGGGAGGCGTAGAGCTGCGAGATGAGGGGCTAGAGGTGGTTGGCGAGGTACAGATTATGAGAGGAGGGGTGTCGGGGAAGAGAGGAGGTTGGTTCGGGGGGGAGTGGAAGGAGAAGGAGTGGAAGGAGAAGGAGTGTGGTGAGAGGGAGGGGGAGGGGAAGGAGTGAAAGAAGAAGGAGTGGGAGGAGGAGTGGAGTGAGAAAGAGTGGGAGGGGAAGGAGTGGAAGGAGAATGAGTGGAAGGAGGAGGAGTGGAAACGACAGGAGTGGCGGGGGGGGTTGTTTTTCCCGTGCTTTTGGGTGCGGGGGGGGCTTTGGGGTAGTTTTTTTGGATTGGCACGGGGTGTGGTGGACTGAGGGGGAGTGGGGGTTGGGGTGACGGTGGGGGCAGGGTTGGAAGCTGGGGAAGAGGGGGTGGAGATGGATGGAAGAAGGGTGGTAGCAGTGGAAGGAAGAGATGGGGTCGCCGAAGGAGGGGGGGGTATGGGTAGGGGGGGGGTGATAGAGAGGTGGAAGGGGTGCGGAATGGAGAGGGGGCTGGGAGAGAGGCGGGAGCAGTAGGTAAGGGAGGTGCAGGAACAGGACAGGCGGCGGAGGGAGCGTGATGAAAGTGGCGGCCGGTGGATCCCGGTGGGGAGGTGTGTGTACCCACCGGGGTGGGGAGGAGTGCGGGTCTGCTTATGTGCTCGTCTATTAGAGCGAACACCTTCTTAGGGAAGGTGATCTGCTCTATTTCGTATGAGGCGAATAGTGTGTTTAAAATCTTGGCGTATAGTCGGGGGTCGCCCCTCGACATGTCTTTTGCCACCGCTGAGAGCAGGGTGGCCAGGTGTAGTTTTGTCTTTGTGTTATCGTTACTTGTGTGATGTGGGGTGGGAGTGGGTGTGTGGTGTGGGGTGGGGTGGGGGTGACTGTGTGATGTGTGGGTGTTGGTAGTAGTGGAGGTCTCTGAGTGTAATGTGCTGGGGGGGGGATGTGTGGGTGAGGTGTAGGTGCTGCAGGGGGGTTGGGTGTGTCTGGGGAGGGGCAGGGGAGCAGACAGCGTTGCGCCGGCACCTGCGGCGAATGATCTGGTGAGGGGTGGGGGCGGAGTGTGTTGTAGAGTGTGCTTGTTGTGGACGCCGTATAGCCGCCATGGCGTCATGGCGGGCCTTACTCAGGTAAGGGCATGTTGGGTTGACGGCGACATGGTCGCCGCCACAGTTTGTGCAGCGCATCCGCAGCTGATCTCGATGGTTCTTTTACCGCCTAGAGACGCCAGTCATACCCTAAGCCCATTGGGGTTAGAAAGGGCTTAGGGCTGAGAAACTCCTTCAATAACTCGGTGTAGCTCTCGGGCTGGCGGCGCCCCTGGTTTTGCCCAAGACTCCACCCTGGAGGGTACTACCTTTGACTATTTGTCGCCACGCCTCTGCTCCTAAAGCTTCTACAGCGCCGGGAGTATTTCGTTCGGCCTTTTTGGAGCACAGTCCGTCTCACGCTGGAGCCGTGCCAGTGTATATGGATGGTTCAAAGTCCCAAGAGGGGATCAGTTTCTACACCAAATCCCCTCTGTTAGAAGTCAGCGGGGCTCTGCGAGGCGCTGCGTCTGTCTTCACGGCCAAACTGGATGCAATACAGTGATCGGTGCGGGAGATAACGCGTCGTGCCCCGTTATTATTGCCTGTTTGCTTATCTTGTTTTTTTTTGTTGTTGTTTGTTTCTTAGCCTTTGTTCCTTTTTTAAAAATCTTTATTTGTTCTTTACACCTTGTTACTTGTTTTATAATCTAGCCTAGTATCAGGCTGTAGCGTGAGTACGGCAACTTTTGCCCTAGTTGGCAGTCACCAAATGGGCTATTGAAAAAAAGAATATTAAAAGTAAACTTATATTTTATAATATAAAATAGAGGGATTAAATTTGCTTAAAATTTAGGGAGAATTTGAATCTCTCTATTTTAGATGCCATTTAGTATTTACATTTAATCTTTTTCTATGTCTTCTTCTATAAAGAGGGATCTTAGTCGGAGATAGGGAGAATTTCGGGAGAATTGCACAGTCTCCTGGTAAATAGCCTTTTTACTCAAGGTGACAAGGGTAGAGGATATTCTTCATAAAGGCTTTGCGGCTCGAATCTCTCCAAATATTGGGCACATTTTTTAATCTTCGATTTGTGAGAATATTTATTATTAATAATATTATTATTATAAGTGAAACAACAATAACATGATGAAATATACCATTATACTCTTCTCTCCATTCAACAAAAACAATACAAATGAACGTTATCCATGACATCTCTTCAATATCTTGAGGGACTTCTTTCAAAATAACTCTATTTTTTCCTCCACTTTTCCTGGTGATTAGAAAAAAAAAGAGTTCATAAAAGAGTTAGTCTCGCTTTGTCATTTCCGATAATCCTCGACAACCGAGTGACAAACTTATCGCTCTGGATTTCATTCATTCGGTCAGATTACGTCCAAGTCGATATCAATACTTGATAGAGACTCGTGATAAAAACTTCTCATGAATGAAATTTGTCAATTGGTGCGTACGACACTTTTTTTATCAGGAGAGGAAGACTTGTTAAGAAATCTCCGTGGGAGAGACTTGTATCAAAGGAAAGCTGGCTGTCGATGGCTAAGGTTGAGCTGGCGGCCTCATACATAATGAAATTTAGCCGGCGGTCTCATACATGTGGAAATTTAGTTAGGAAAATTTGAGGTGGCTGGTAGTTGAAAGTGGGTGACAAAGTGTTTGCCCTGGTGAGGAGGGCTACTCTTTTCAATGTTGTTTTTAATATTCCTTTGTTCCTATTTTTTAACATATAAACCTGTTCTGTACCTTTGATATGTGTATATTCAGTGTATTTGATCGAATTATAGTTTTTTTTGCATACGTAATCTTTCAACTCTTATTATAATTATTTATTTTAATTTGTTTAATTTTATTCTTTGAATTTAATTTATTATTATTTTTATTTAATTTTGTAACCAAAAATGTATACCTGCCTTAAGTATATGATACATAAAGAGATAAATAGATGATTATCGTAATTATACTTTAGTGCTTCTTTTTTTCTCGTTAATTCATTCATTCATACCCAATCTTACTAGAGGGTGTGTTTGTTTTATTTGTTTTTGTAGATCATTGTCTGCGTTGTGCATGTTGGTATTATTTGTATGAGTGGTGATTTTAGGTCAACCACGGTGTCAATATTTCTTCCTGGCGACCTCTTCATTTTCTGTCAGCTGGATTATATAGTCCCCGACAGGGGCGGATCTAGAAAATAAATTTGGGAGTTGGGGGCTGATGTTACAATTTCATAAGTTGAGGGCAGCCTCAAAACAGTGAAAACCAATGGATAGTGATGACGGTTCTTCGATTAAAATGCGCCGTTCTCGTGCAACCAACGGATATGTGACAAATGAATTGTTTCTTACATCTATGTATGATAGCAATCAGGTAATATTTAAACAGACAAGCAACAAGAAGAAACAATTCAAAATCAACATCTAACAAGTGAATAAGCAGATGTGAACAGGTAGAAGTCATTATCATACGATACATTCGAAGAATAAACGTTTACCTCCACCTATAAACCGCAGCTGCAATAGTACAGGCATATAAAATCATGATACAGGTCATATATAAATGAGAACCCTTTACAAAACATAGTTATGCAGAATTAGACACAGATGAAGGTAAAAATACATGCGAAACTCCCGAACACGACAGGTGCCTCAGTAAGCAAAGAGTAGTCGGCGTTTTTTCTCGCCGAATTTACCTATCATTTTCTAGGTTGAGGTGGGAATGACATTGTAGACAGAGCACTGCAAGTCCTTTCAGGCGCTCTTGGCCAATAGTACTCCCCAGATACGTTTTTAACCTACTCAATGCTGAGTGAGAAAGACCTCTCGAATTCCGCGATAGAGACTGGAAGAGTTTTCCAGAGAATAGCGGGATTGGGGAACACGCTGGCGTGTGTGTGGGCGTCTTTCTTTGATCGTTTCAAACGCCGAAACGGATAATGCGCAGCGCTCTGCTTCCGCCTTCACAAGTGTCAGGGATGGGGTCATGTGATGAGCCCAGCTCGACCTTAGATTATAACAAATCCAGTGATATTGACCTACAGCCGAAGACACATTAACGTATTTTACCTTACCTTCACGGCCACACCACAATATATTCAATGCCGTACCCACATAAAGTCCAGATTTTTTTTTTTTTTTTAGAGCAGGGAGAGTATTGGAACAACCCCGCCCCTGTATCCGCGCCGGGTCCCTAAGCCAGTTCAGGTGTAATCTCGTTCAAGATCTTCTGACCATTTCCTTTTTGCCAATCTCTGGGAAGTCAAGTTGATTGGAGGCAAGGCGCCTCTGCGATAGAGTTCTCTTTGAGAGATCTTATCATGTCTACTTATTTTTTTTATATACAGGGTTGCCTTGTTATGGACCCGCTGCATGCGCTTATAATCGGGACACGCTTTAAAAATAGTTTAATAAATATTTTAAAATGGACACATAACATTTAATGTATATAATATAATTATTTATTTTAGCCTAGCTTATTCTGTGGCCTGTTAGCTCAGTTGGTTAGAGCGCCGTGCTAATAACGCGGAGGTCGCGGGTTCGATCCCCCCATGGGCCAGAATTTTTTTTCCTCAATTTTTAGCCCTTTCTTTATTTTAAATCTTTCCTTACCCAATAGATAGTTTGATTTTTTTTTCGAGCCTCCTATAACAAAGAAGTGGTACAATTTCAAATCTCGGTACAAAAATAAAGAAAGGAAAGAAACGCCTCCCAATCTTGAGTTTACGTGTGATAAATATGGAATTCTTCTCGCCTTTCGAGGCCATGGACCTCAACACAGGCCACTTTTCTACCAATTGAACAAATGTCGGAAAGAAGAAAGAGGCTTTCTGCCCAGGGACGAACCCCGCCTGGACGAGATGCCCCTTCGCTCTGAAGGCGGGGGGGGGGGGCAGACGAAATCTTTTGATGGTTGGCTTTCTGCTCGAGGGGGCTCTAGTAGTAGTATTGGTATTGATATTTACTATTATTAGTATTATTAGTACTTTTAGTTTTAGTACTAGTATTTTTAGTAATGGTATTATTGGTATTATATCATTTAGTATTTATTTTTATTAGTAGTAGTAGTAGTAGTAATAGTAGTATCAGTTATTATAATTATTATCTATTATTATTAATAATATTATTTATATTATTAGTAATATTCTTAATAATAATATTAGTAGTAGTAGTAGTAGTAGTAGTAGTAGTAGTAGTACTAGTATTGGTGTTGGTATTGTATTGATATTAGTATTGATAGTCATATTAGTATTGGTAGTATTATTAGTAGTGCTAGAGATATTGGTATTGGGTATTGTTATTGATTATTGCAATTGATTATTGGTATTAATTATTGGTAGTGGTATTGATTAATGGTATTGTATTGATTATCGGAATTGATTATTTTATTATTAGGATGGTTAGGATTATATTTTTTTAGTATTTTTAAAGTGTTTTTTTATTAATTCAGTGTGTAGAGATAACAGGCAGGTCAATATAATAAATTGTTCTGGGTTCGAACTTATTCATCTAGTTCATTTATGAGCTGCACTGTATAGGAATAAATTTGAGTCCGTGCAAATACCAGTTTTCCTAGTAGAGCACAAGTGAGCATGGATCAATGTAGCTCCTATTCAATTTGAAGGCACCCCAGCCGTGGGGCAGCTTGAGCCAGTGTACAGCATTTTTCACCCCCCAAACTCAGCCTGAAAAAAACGGATCTCTTTCAACTCGTCAGCGGAGCTTTAGGACAATTCCGGGAATTTAAAATGTTCCCTATTGAACAAAGATTTCAGGACACTATTGTTGTGTCCAATGTGCCCCACTCTCCCCTACCGTGGGAGTAAATACACATGCCCTAGATCATGTTGTTAAAGAACACATGCCCTGAAGCATGCTGCCGGGGTAAATAACCATGTCATAGGTTATGTTATAGGGTCCATGCCATGGACACAGTTGTAAATATGCAGAAAAGAGAAATATCGTTTTGTTGACACAAACGTAGTTTCCTTGTTTTAACAAAGTTCATTTTATTGTTGTTATTGATTAATTAAAGCTAAAAAGTAAAAACTAACGAGTGAATCTCTGACGAAATGTCGTGAGTTGAGGGCTTGAAAGAAAGTTGTGAAAATGGACGAAGTGGAAATGGATCAAGGGTGCATAGAGCAAAGTAGATGGGGGACTCTGAACCTTTTGAATCAATGAAGAGAAAGAGACAGGAAAGAAATGGGAGGATAAACAAACAGGCTAAAATTAATTGAATTTTTTTTAAAGGGCGACACAGACTGAAATAGCGAACTTCAATAACCTCGCCATTGTTCGTACAAAGAGGTTCAACACTCAAGAGTGAGACTTAAATTCTTTTAAAGGCTCGAACTTTTATCACCTCATATCATTTGGTGCGAATTCATTACAGCGCGGGGAAATAAAGAAACCGACGACAAAGAAGTCCCAGGGTGATGAATTAAAAAAATAAAAACCAATGAGGGTATCAATACTGAAGTTTGTAAGGGTATGTCTGTAAAAAAAAAATTGTGGGAAGGCAAGCAAACCTCAAGATGTCAGCTGGGACATGCTGGCCCAAGCTACACCTAACCACCATTTACATGGTACGCATGGTGCCTGGGAAGGATACCATTCGTCCAGGTTTAAGTTGGAATTGGGGTAAACGCCTTTGTTATACCACCCTCGATTGAAAGGCAAAATGCTAGGGTTGTCACTCCGCGGACTGGCAAATAAAGACGGGGCATTAAAGAATCCCCCGAAATGTGGGGAAGTAAGACAGAAAATTGGTGGTAAGAGACCAAGATCCAAGCAGAGGAAAGTTGGTGGAAAGAGACCAAGATCCAAGCAGAGGAAAGTTAATGGAGAAACACTATGCTACGAGCAAAGGAATCTTGGTGGAGACAGACCATGATCCAAGCACCGGAACCTTGGTGGAAACAGACCCTGATCCAAACAGGGTAACTCCGTGGAGACAGTCCACGATCCAAGAATAGGAATCTTGGTGGAGACAGACCATGATCCAAGCTGGAGGTAATTTGGTTGAGAACAACCATGCTCAAGGAGACAAAATAGAATCCATTGTCATAGTAGCCTTTAAGATATCGAAGAGGAAATTCATGCAATGAAAAACTGTCGAATAAGTTAAAAAAAAATGTGGTACTTTTACACTTTTTTTCCCCTCTTGAGCCTTATTTCATTGGGGACCTACAGTTTAAGTTTGGGAACCAAATACACTCACTAAACCTTCAACAGAGGTCAACACACTTTAAACTCCACCCCTCGACTAATCATGCGCACTGTCCTAATTTCACTCAATTGGTACTGTCTTTTTAGACTCAACTCGGTTCTAGCACTGAAAAAAAACAATAAAATAAATGGAAAGAAAAAAAATTAATTCTTTACTAGCTTAAGAAATAAAATAATCATAAATAAGACAAAGGAAAAGAATTAATATTAATAAAATTAATACAAAAATACACAAAATAGATTTTCTAGTCTCGTGGAACCAAAACATCTACTACTCTATATTCTACTTCTATCCTTTTAATCCATTATAAAAGTGTTGTTAGGAGTATTTTTCAAGCTTTATAAACGGTTTCTTCGCTGATTACAGTTAACAAAGACCACCTTATCAGATTTCCCCCAACCTGAATACCCCAAGTTTGGGGGAGAGGACCTCAAGACAGTAGGCGGTTAGATTAAAGCGAAAAGCCCAATTTTCTCTATTCCCGAGGCGGTTGATTCACCGGCCATAAATTGGCTCCAACCGAGATCTGCTCCAGTGAATCACCTCTTGACTCATCTCCAAATCCCTCAGTGACCTTATGACCTCATGCCTGAATACAGGTCATTTTCATATGTTTGATCGGTTGACGAATTTGCTAAAGTCAATGTTTACCTTGATCATTTTCGGCTTCCTTATTGATTCTTCATCTCACAAGACTTCTTGCCTTAGTTGCGGACATGGGGAAGTTTAGGAGATTCACGTGCCCTTCTGACCCCTGACTCCCCTCTAAGTCCTTGTAAACTTTCTGGTGATGCTCACGTTATCTTATTTTTTAATAATTGACCCCACAATAGATTTCGGGCGTAGCGTGAGCAACCATCATGTGGCTGACATTTAGAGGATCGTGCGCCCCCTTGCCCCAACGCTCGCAGATACGTGCCCTTCCAGCCCCAATGACTGTAGGTAGCTCTGTTTTTATAGAGTTCCCATTCATTTTCAGTTCCGCCATTTTCATCCAATTGCAGATTTCTCCTTCCAAAGATCTTAATGGAGATTCTTTCCTTGGTTTTGGCCTTAAATAAAAAGGCGACCTTTTTCTTTGGTCCTTTTTTCACTCCCGCCGTTCGGAGTTGGCGTTCTGTCGCATTATAACGAGTCAATCAATTATATTAATTGAACACTCCGTCAATTAAATATATTAATTAACAACCCTTCGAATAATTATATTAATTAACCAAACTGTCAATGAATTATATTAATTAACAACTCGTCGATTAATTACATTAATTGATCAACCTATCAAATAATTATATTAATTAACAACCCTTCGAATAATTATATTAGTTAACCAAACTGTCAATTAATTATATTAATTAACAACCTGTCGATTAATTATATTAATTGGTCAACCTGTCAAATAATTATATTAATTAACAACCCTTCGATTAATTATATCAATTGATCAACCTGTCAAATAATTATATTAATTAAAAACCCTTCGATTAATTATATCAATTGATCAACCTGTCAAATAATTATATTAATTAACAACCCTTCGATTAATTATATCAATTGACCAACCTGTCAAATAATTATATTAATTAACAACCCTTCGATTAATTATATCAATTGACCAACCTGTCAAATAATTATATTAATTAACAACCCTTCGATTAATTATATCAATTCATCAACCTGTCAAATAATTATATTAATTAACAACCCTTCGATTAATTATATCAATTGATCAACCTGTCAAATAATTATATTAATTAACAACCCTTCGATTAATTATATCAATTGACCAACCTGTCAAATAATTATATTAATTAACAACCCTTCGATTAATTATATCAATTGACCAACCTGTCAAATAATTATATTAATTAACAACCCTTCGATTAATTATATCAATTCATCAACCTGTCAAATAATTATATTAATTAACAACCCTTCGATTAATTATATCAATTGATCAACCTGTCAATTAATTATATTAATTAACAACCCGTCGATTAATTATATTAATTAACCAAACTGTCAATTAATTATATTAATTAACAACCCTTCGATTAATTATATCAATTGATCAACCTGTTAAATAATTATATCAATTTACAACCCGTCGATTAATTATATTAATTGATCAACCTGTCAAATAATTATATTAATTAACAACACTTCGATTAATTATATCAATTGATCAACCTGTCAAATAATTATATTAAGTAAAAACAACCAAAGAATTATATTAATTAACCAACTCGTCAATTAAATATATTAATTAACAACCCGCCAATTAGTTATATTAATTTACTAACATCAATTAATTTATCAATTAACCAAGCCGTCAATTAATTATATTAACTAAAAACCCGCCAATTTATTATATTAATTTACCAGCATCAATTAATTTATTAATTAACCAATCCGCAAATTATATTAATTAACCATCCCTTCAATTAATTATTATTACTAAGTAAACACTAGATAAAAGTAAATAAAATCTCGAATGTAAATAAAATTCCGAATCGGTAAAACCGGGCTGTGATCCGAGGCCGGCAACCATCAAGGGGGGGTCCTAGACGGGTACTGTTAAGCCCGTGGGTCCGTGTCTGGCCCGGCCTGGCCCACGGGTGGGTAAGGGCAGGACAAATCCTATTTGGAAAGGTTAGATGTTGGGCATGGGCAGGTCAAATCGTGGTAGAAGGAAGAGCTGCTCTCGCCCAAGCTCATTGCCCCCCCCCCCCCCGCCTCCATTCTCTCCTCTCTTGCTGGGCTGATCCGAAGCGGCTTAGTCGTAAAGGATTTGGTCCAAGTTTCGATACCCGATTCGGATCCCTCATCGACCTTCGTCATTTGCCCAGCCTTCAAATAAGTAGCTGAGGGAGGGGGGTCTCACATAGAGCTACTTGCTGCAGCTGTCGTCTGGAGTCCTCGAATTTAAAGCGCAATAGCGATGAGGCCCATGACACCCCTTCGCGGGGGTCTAAGACAAGGAAAAGAGAGATGGGTGGTAACGATAAAAGGGTGGGAAGAATACAGCCATGTTAAAAATTAACGCCCCAACCTGAGCCGAAAATATAGGGGGGGCCCCTCCGCCACCCTGCCCCGAGCATAGATGTAATGATGAAAGATGGTTGGCGACTAGCCTGCAAAATTAGCCGACGACCAAGAAAATAGGTCAGAAGAGGCTTGGAAGGAAAGTGGTAAAAAAATAGCAAGATGGAATGTTTAGAAAGAATAAAGCCCAGGTAGTCTCAATCCAGTGTGAGACTGCCGAGGCACTGGGGTCAGTAGGGCGTGTGGTTCATCGAGATACCAAGTGTACCAGTCAACATGAGGCAACACCTTTCGCAAGATGTAACAATTGGAGGATAGTTTGCCTTCTCGGCCTCAATCAACTGCACTTCCTCTTCTCTTCCCCCTGTCCAATGTCTGCAGAAATATATATATATATATATATATATATATATATATATATATATATATATATATATATATATATATATATATATATATATATATATATATATATTATATTCCAAACATTTGGGAATCTCTCCTCACCGAATTTCTGCGGAAGATGCTCTCGTTGGTTACCAACGAAATCATTTACTATAAACATGTTGCTTCAAGTTAAGGACATGCACGTAATCGAACAACGTTGATTAGTAAGTTATCTGAGGCCTACTGATCATCCAGAAGTAAAGTGAGGCAAAATGTTCAACTAAAAGGCAACTGACTCGTCAATAATGCATACAGTTCATCCAAAAGTAAACTCAGACATACTGTTCCTTCAGGAGTCAACCGAGGTAAAACGTTCATCCAGAAGTCAAATACGATCATTTGTTCATCCAGAAGTCAACTGAGGCATACTCTTCATGCAGATGTCAACTATGGCATACTATTCATCTAGATGAACCGTATGCATTACTGACTTCTGGATGAACAGTATGCTTCAGTTGATTTTAGGATGAACAATATGCTTCAGTTGATTTCTCGATTGACAGAATATTTAATTTGACTTCTGGATAAACAGTATTTCTCAAATGACTTCTGGATGAATAGTATGCCTCAGTTGACTTTGGATGAAGAGTATGCGCCAGGTGACTTCTCGATGCAACAGTATGGCTCAATTGATTTCTGGATAACAGTACGAGTGATTCGCGCGTTAGATATTTAGATAGGAAGTTGAATGCAAGTAGATTGAATGGTTTGAGGGTGTGTTTGCCGGGTGCTGGAGTGAGAGATCTGTCTGTTAAGTATGAGGACCTGGTGTCTGGCTGTGCAAGGGGTGCGGTTGTCATTACACATGTAGGAGTGAATGATATGAAGAAAGTGGGTGTATGTGAGTTACGTGAGAGGTACAAGAGGTTGATTGAAAAGGTGAAAGAAAGTAGGATGAAAGGTGTTGTGACAGGTGTGCTTCCAAGAATGGATGTTGGGGTAGAATGGATGTCTCGTGCTATTGGGCTGAATGATTATGTGAGGAGGATATGTGAGATGGAAAGTGTCATGTTTGTGGATGTGTGGGATAGGTTTGTTGGAATGAAAGAAATGTATGCGATGGATGGACTGCATTTGAGTAGGAGGGGGATAGATGTGTTATGGGAGTATGATCGTTATATTAGGTCTTTGCGGGCGGGAAACTAGATACTAATAGTGGTCAGGGAATTATGAGAGGACATTATAGTACTGAAAGTAGAATGGACTTGGCAGATCACAGAAATAGGTTCCAAGGCGATAGAGGTGAGGTCATTCAGGTTGGAAGAGGTGCTTCAGGGATAGGGGGGTTAAATTGTTTCTATACAAATGCTCGTAGTCTTAGAAACAAGAAGGATGAGCTATTTAGTTATATTAGCAATGAGGATATAGATATATTATGTGTTACTGAATCATGGGTTAATGAAATAGAATTTAGTGACACTATAAGTGAATTTGATTTACAGGGTTATAATATGTACATTAGTCAAAGGACAGGTAGGATTGGTGGAGGAATAATTATCTATATAAAAAACAACATTGTTTCAAGTTTAAATACTTTAATAAAGCAGGATGGAGTTGAGTCACTTTGGATAGATATTAGGTTCAGTAAAAATAGAATGGTGCATTTGGGAGCTTTTTACAGACCACCTGGGCAGACTGATGATATAGATGAACTAATGATAAGGGAAATAAGTTAGGGATGTGAAACAGATGCAGTTCATAGAATGCTTTGAGGATAATTTTTTGAATCAATTTGTTAATTAGCCAATGAGGGGGGACAATATATTAGATTTAGTACTTTCTAACAGTGATCATTTAGTTCAAGGATTGACTGTTGGGGAAGCATTGTGAAATAGTGACCATCAGATAGTTCGTTTTAACTTGGGAATTGAGAAGAGGAAAATAACCGAGAATGCTGTAAAAGTTCCAAATTTCCATAAGGGAGATTATGTAAAACTCCGAAGCTTGCTAAATTTTGTAGACTGGTATGTAGAATTCAGAGGTAAAAATGCTTATGGGATGTGGGACACTTTCAAGCATATAATAAATGTAGTCCAAGAGCAATGTATCCCAATGAAGGCTATTAGGAACAAAAGTAGGAAACCATTATGGTAGAAACAGGAGATAGCTAGAAAAAATTCAGAGAAGAAAAGGGCATATAAAAAATTACAGGTAGAAAATAAGATTCAAAATTTAAGTGATTATAGAATGGCTAGGAATGAGTTAAATAAGATTATAAAGAAGAACAAAAGGGTGTCAGAAATTAAATTAGCTCAGGATAGCAACAAAGATCCTAGAAAGTTCTTTAGTTACTATAAAATTAATAACAAGTCTGGCAGAGTTAAAATAAGGCCTATCAAATATGAAGGGGTTGTGAGAGAAACTGTTGAGGAAATAGTTGAGGTACTAAATGGTCATTTTGCATCAGTATTTACAAAGGAGAAACTAAATAGTCTTATGTATAGTACTCATGGGTCAGGGAAAGAGGTGTTTACTACCATTATTGTGGATCGGGGGATGATAAAAGGACTAATAGGTGAGTTAGATACTACCAAGGCCTCCGGCCCTGATAATATTCATTCTAGGATACTTAAAGAAGGGGTAGAAAGTATCTTAATAGCTCTGGAGAAGCTGTATACTAGGTCACTGGAATATGGAGAAATTCCCGATGATTGTAAGAGAGCGAATGTAGTCCCCATTTTCAAGAAGGGTAGTAAAGATGATCCAAATAACTTTAGACCGGTTAGTCTAACTCCTGTAGTCTGTAAAATTCTTGAGAAAATAGTTAAAAAAGGGATTTGCCAACATCTAGAGAGGGAGGGGTTAATCAGGAATGCTCAGCATGGGTTTAGATCAGGTAGATCATGTTTGACTAATTTACTAGACTTTCTGGAGTTCGTAACAAATCAAGTAGATAAGGGAGATAATGTAGATGTAATTAACTTGGATTTTAGTAAAGCATTTGATAAGGTACCACACAGGAGACTAGTTCATAAATTAAAAATGTTTGGGATATGTGGGGGTGTTTCAAATTGGATAGCTGAGTGGCTGAAAGACAGGAAGCAAAGGGTAGTGCTAAATGGTGTAAAGTCAGAGTGGAGGGATGTTATCAGTGGGGTTCCTCAGGGATCAATTCTCGGTCCATTATTATTTGTCATCTATATAAACAAACTTGGGGAGGCAGTTAATAATAAAGTGTCAATTTTTGTGGATGATACCAAATTAGCAGCTGTAGTTAAAGATATTGATGATAATTTTAAAGTGCAGGGGGATTTAAATAAATTGTTATCCTGGGCACATAAGTGGCAAATGACTTTCAACCTTGATAAGTGCAAAGTTATTAACATGGGAAAAGATAATAGAGAATTTAACTATGAAATGGATGGGCATTGGCTGAGCTCAGTAGCGGATGAGAAAGATCTAGTAGTAATAGATAAGTCATTAAGGTTTTCTAAACAGTGTATTGAAGCAAGAAATAGGGCAAATAGAGTGCTGGGTTTCATTAAGAGAAATGTCAGTTACAAAAGTAAGGAGGTTATTCTTAAACTCTTATGTTAGGCCACATCTAGAGTACTGTATACAGGCATGGTCCCCACATTTTAGACACGATATTAACCTTCTTGAGTCAGTGCAACGGAGGGCAACAAAGATTATTCCTTCCCTGAGGCACCTTGAATATATAGATAGACTGAGGGTATTAAATATGTTCTCGTTCGGAAGGAGGTGTGTGAGAGGGGATATGATTGAGCTCTTTAAAAAATTTTCCGGGATAGATAAATTGGATGTTAGCAAGTTTTTAAGTTGGATGATGGAAATCGGACTAGATGTCACCACTTTAAAATTAAAAAGCAAGGGTGTAGGTGGGATTTAAGAAAATATTTTTTTATCAATAGAGGTGTGGACTTCTGGAACAAATTCCGCGGAGGGTAGTAGGTAGTCCAAATTTAAATGTATTTAAGAGTAGGTTGGATGAGTTTATGGGGAGGGAAGGTTGTGATGGTTCCGAAGTTTTGTATATATTAATGTTGTTTGTATATATCTATAGCTGCATGATTTAGTTCTTGACAAGCCTTGATTGATGATATCCTTGTTTCTGGACGCAATCCTCTGGATATAATTTTCTTGGGAGTTTGGGTGACTTAAAAAAAGAGGCCGCTTGACTCGGATGACCTATGATCGGCCCTATGGCTTTTGTCATCTGCTATATTATATTGTGGGGGACTTTGATTTTGTCTTCCTCTGGCAATGGTGCTTTTTTGTTTTTGATCCGCTCGTGTGGCTGGTTTAAATTGTATATTGTGGGCGCGTGATCTGACACAATCCTATGGATTGTTTAAATTGTGTATTGTGGATGCGTGATCTGACACAATCCAATGGATTGTTTTTAAATTAGTTGCATGATCTGATATATTTCTATGTGGGTGGGTTTTGACGGATGCGGATGACCTTTGATAGGTCCTTGTGGCTTTTGTCATCCTTGAAATTATGTTATGTTATGTTATGATGTCAACTATGACCTACTGTTCATCCAGAATTAGAAGCAAAGTGGAATTCTAAGCTCGCTTGAATCGAGTCCCGATCAATATAGTTTTCGGAAGCTATTTCAAACGCCAGTGATGCACTCGAAGGTGACAAATCTCCTCCTCTGAAACGTTATGAAAGTTTCTGAGGATGATATTTCCGCATCAAGCGAAAGGAAATTTAGTACATACTATGAAAATTACACTTGAACAGAGGAGAACTAACTTGAAAGAACAAAATGTTGAAGTACAAAAACATTGAGTACAAAATTAAATAATTTTACAATCTAGTTAATTTTAATGTCTTTTTTAAAGTAATTATTAATTAAATATTACTTCTGCATATCTTAAACATGAATATAAAAAATAGGTTTGGTAACCTAAACTTATTGTCCCCCAAAAAATCATGGTTATGTCGGACCTTGAATACACTACCGAGAAAAATAAGAGAACAATTTTCCTTTATCAAAATATTTTCCAAAATATGATTTGTAGGTAAATGAAATTTCCATGGTACATAAAGGCATGCATTTAATATATTTTATGAAGATTCCATATGATACAATCGTATATTCAAGAAATTATAATAAATAAACTAACAAAATAAAATATTGACACGTGCAAAATAAGAGAACGATTTTTTCCGGAACATTCCAGAAGTTTCTTGAAATCATCTGGCAACATTGTACTCAGTAGGTAAGAACTGTATAATCGCCATTGTTGGCGTACTCAGTCTGAAGAGATGACACCACAGGTGAAAGTGACTCCTGAACTCCGCCAAAGAACTGTTCGCTTGAAGACTTCAGGAAAGACTCTTTCTGCGATTTCAAGAAAAGTAAGAAGTCCCAAGAGTGTGATTTCGCGCGTTCTGAAGTTATACAACGTAAACAAAACCTACAATTCCCCAGCTAAATTCAGTCGATCCCGCATAACCACCGTCCGAGAAGACAAAGCTATTAGGCGTTTCTCTATGAAGGATTATTTCGAGACTGGGGAAGGAATTTCTTGAAAAATTAAGACCAATAGTGGCAAAGAAGTAAGCCGTTTTACAATGTCCTATCGCTTAAATCCATCCGGTTTAAAACTTCGTTCTCCAGCAACTAAACCAGTCATCAGTAAGAAGAACCAGAAGGCGAGACTCGAATTTGCTGAAGCTCATCATTTGTTTGGAGGGATGAAGATGGGAGAGAATTCATTTCAGGGACAAAAATAAATTTAATTTAGTTGGATCTAATGGTACACGTTTTGTTAGAGGCGCTCCAGGTGACAGCTTTGTACCCGAATATTTGAAAAAGTCTGTCAAGCATGGAGGAGGCATCGTCAGGATTTGGTGGATGTTTTCTTCTGAAGGAGTTGGTCCGCTAGTGCGAAAAATTGGAACAGTAAATGCGAATGTATAACTAAACCTCGTACAACATGGCATACCTTCACTTCGAACATCTCTGAATTAGCCAGCAGTATTGATGCAGGATAACGCGATATACCATACTGCCAAACGAGTAAAATACTATTTCGAAGAAGATATCGAAATAATGAAGTAGCCTGTTCAGAGCCCTGACCTGAATATCCAATTAAGAACCTCTGGAATATAATTGGAGACAATGTTCGAGACCAGAAGCCTTTAACTGTGACGGATTTATGGACGAAAATTAAGCAAGAATGGACAAAAAAAACGACAAAATTTTACAAAAAACTGGTCAGACCCTGTGGTCGCCGATGCGCCGAAGTAATAGAAAACAAAGGCTTCAACACCTCGTATTAAGTGTTTTAAGTTTCAGCGTTATCAAATCTTGCTTTGTTTCAAGTATATTTGCTTGCTAAGAGTTCTGTGAATTATCATTCTCTTAGTTTGCACGTGTAATACTTTATTTTGTTAATTTATTTACTATAATTTCTTGAATATACAATTGTATCATATGAAATCTTCATAAAATATATTAAATGCATGTCTTTATGTATCATGAAACTTAATTTCCCTACTCACCATATTTTTGAAAATATTTTAATAAAGAAAAATAATTCTCTTATTTTGCTCGGTAGTGTACTTTAAAAAATTACGGCCATAAAAAGCTTATGGGTACGGAAATATTTAATTTAGCATCGTCTGGGATCTTGGATCACGTACCTTTCAGCCAATATGAGAAAGTATACAAACAAGTGCTAGACCTCATAAACGCCCGGGTTTATTCGTGACACAACCTGTTTAAACATGTCTAGCACTTGGCTATGACTCAGAGTAGACTTTCTCGACCAGACATTTGCTCTCCAATGATAGTTACTTAAATAACAGCATTTTAGCATTGGAAAACATTGCTTCTGAGGTCAGAGAAGTTATGGCGGTTTGACCAAAACTCAGTGTGAAAACATGCGAAAATCGTGGAAGGTTTATATAAAGTTTATAAATGTTCACTTGACTGAAAGAGGTACTTTTACTGTTAGATTTTGGGACAAGATAATGGTCGTTGAAGAATCGTGATATATTTCTTACCCCCCTCCCCCTCCCCTCTTTGCTTGTGATTTTGATTCTCTGAACTGAGCTCTTCTTAGTGATAGAAATATTTTGGAATTTATGAGTTTTCTCTCGAATGATAAATAAAACCCATGGGATTTTTTAACGTGGAAACTAATATATTCATTTAAGACATTTATGACTCATTATTTGGTTCATAAGGTTTACCATCCCTTTGCAATAGTCTAACTCTACCACTCTATCTAAAAGTTAATTTATAAAAGCTAAAATTTTGTTAATATTCCCTTTAAGGCTATTTCTTTTCAGATTGACCACTTCATGTCTTACGTTTTCTTCTCTAAAATTTTCGACCTTTTAAACCAACTACATCCCCGGATTCATGATTGAATAAATAATGTTTCCACTCTGGTTTATCCCTTAGAATATCATTTATTTGCCAGTTGCCTAAATTCTTATACTAATCCAAATAATCGGCAAATGGATGTACTCAGTTTGAAAATCTTTATCCCAATACAGTCTGGCCACCCCCAAATCAAGCAAAACACTCCTCTCCTCAATTAAATTCTAGCGGAATTCTTCCTCTGTAAACCATTCCTGGGTAGGGGTGTGCATGGTTTGTCTCTTCTCAGAACTCCAACCCAGTCATGTTTTTTAAGAAACTTCACATCTAAAATCCTTTGTGGGCGCAGATTTTAAGCATGTTTACACTTGCCCAGCTGCACGTGTGTTGGTTCGAGCCCCGATAAGCATCTCTATTTGATTAAGTAGCCCAGTTTTGAGCTAATGTAACAGAAGCCTAGATGTCTTCGTGCTATAAAGCCAGGCACTAAAGGTCATATATGACTCGAGGGCCGAATATATATTTACTTTTGTAAAAGAACAGATAACCATTTAGCTTCGAGAGTTAGGCCAGTTATATCTCGCTGGGTTTTTTTCCCTGACCATTTTTCCTTTTTATCAATAAACACAATTTGCCTTTTCCCTATGTATTTGTATGTTTGGTGGAGTGATGTAGAATGTGTATAAGGGGATGATTGTACAGGTCAGAGTATCGATATTTGTCAAGTTTGATAATTGGAAAAAGAGAAACTGGTGGGACTATCGACGGAGTTTTCTAGTCTGTGGGACAAAAATAAACACATGGTCAGACACGAGAAGAAAAGGATGATAAATATAAGAGAAATGGTGGACACAGGATGATAAAGACTGCAGTAGCAAACTTCCTCAAATCTAAATACTAAGCAGGGTAAGGCCTATTATAAACCCCCAGGAGAAATTCAGTGCGCGATGACCGTCAATAGTACACAAATTGCCACCATTCTCATATAATATCGCTACCATACACATCGTTGATACTAACAGACCCTTATATAACATATCTCTACGTTCCACTATTCCACACCCAGTATTAACATGTAAAAGATGAATGCCCCTGTAGTTGATTAGTCATAAAGCGTTCAGGCGTCGATGTAAGCCGATCTTTGGGGAAATATCTAATTTAGTTTCGAGAATATTTAACTCGTTAAGAAAACATCTTGAGGTATTCTGACCATTTAAGGGCTCTTACTGTAAAGAGATCCTAAAGGCTTATGTGTCAATCTGATACAATCCTCATCAGTAAATGCATCTCTGTAGATTCTAAATTCTCTTAATTATGCTTGTTTAAATAATCGTGGAATCGATCCTCCGATTTAGGAGTGGATATTTCAAACTAGTTAAGACAATATTTTTTTTTATTTATTCGCCAGGGACAGACAAATGTGAGGGAGGTACTAGTAAAAGGGAAAAGAGAAAAAGCTTGAAATCTTCCATTAAGCATATCCCGTTTTCTATGGGTAATATTACATCAGAGTGGTAGGCTCACAAAACAAAAAAAGCGGCGAAATCCGTTTGTTTTCTTTATTTGCTCTCATCCAAGGACACGCGCACTCTCGGACCGTGAGGGAGTGACGTCACCAGACCTTCAAGGTGAATCGTTTTGGACAGGATGAGATGTTAATGATTTGTGACCGCAAGCTAGTGGATTTGTGACGTAGTGCTCCTTTGTTAGTACTTCACCCTGAAGTTCTCCAATGAGGAGATTATTAGTGTTCTTATATTTATGAGAATATTTTCGAACGCAACGGCGCTTCCCGCGTGTATTCAAATTTTCAAAGCGACAAGATCCGTGAAGTTTTAGCTTGAACACATTTGTGACCACGTATATATATATACACGAGCTCTCGTTCGTACTTCTGAGTATCTGCATTATACTAATTTGTCCCTGGAAGTTTATATTACCTCCTCACTTCTTTTTCACTAGATGAAAATTCCCTTGATGGATGTACCAGTCTTTTTTTAATTAAAAAATGGCTAGACCTGTTAAGTTACTTTACCTTATTGTTTCTCAGCCAATGGGAAGCCAAATGTTAAAACTGCGTCCCTATGACCCCATAAATTCACGCGCATTAAACAGTAAAACAATGTTTAAAGTGTTCTGTTTGGATGCATCTTCTACCCACAGATATGGTTCCAAGTGCTTTCAAAGTAACCTAACCTATGTGTAGTTACGTTACATTGATGTTAAATAGGGAGCGATAATGTTAACATTTGGAAACATTTGTTGTTTTTGGAAGCAATAAGTGGTCCTTATAGTTTGTGTTCAGTCGTCATATACACCAACATTTGTCAGTAATATTGGTGTAGCTGGAGTGGTGGGCATATAACCTTTTGCTAATGGGATAGGAGAAGGGGGGGTGAGGGGGACGTCCTTGATTTTTTGTTAATTTCCTCCACTTATTCTTTATCAAATATAATTAACTAAAAATTTGGTGCATGGCAGACAAATTTGGATACAGTGAAGAATTCGTGCCGTTCACCGAATCCGAACAACTAGTTTCGGTGAGGCCATGGAAATGGTGGCCATGAAAGCTGGGGCTATCTTTATTACCCGGAGGTGAAGTGCTATAAAGACCTTGGTGAACGTTGGTCGACTAGCAACTGGAAGAAGGGTTATAGCAATGTTCACGCACTATTCGGCTTCTGTCCACTATAAAATTTGGGCAAGAAAAAAACAAACAGAATAAAGTCGGACCTGGTAAATAAAACCCCCCCATTAGTGAAAAGTGATCAACGAATGACAAGGGAGAGCAGTAAGTTGGTACCTGGTTTTCGCTACCACTTACGAGGTTCGGGAATGGCCTATCACACGATTCCTAAATCTATTGAAGCTTCAGTAACCATGGCAATTGCCTTTGGTTATGTAACATCTCGCCGCAATAGCTTGAGGAAGACTTCCTTCCCCTCTATCCAAGGAAAAAATTCGTCGTTTGGGCGGCGTCGAAATTTTTAGAACGATTAGATCTTGGAAATTGAGTGTAAAAAATAAAAACCCACAATTTTTAAAGTATGATAAATACCCACCAGAGGTTATCAGTAAAGCTGTAAAGCTTGTCATATAAGACCCAGCGAACGATGCCAAAAAAGTGTGTCAAGCTCTTATAGGAGTTTGACACACTTCTCGGCATCGTTCGCTGTCCCTGCTCGAGGATCTGGGATAAGGCTTACGGGAAAGATAGATAGTATATAAGAAAGATGGAAAATAGGTGAAATTTGGTGAATTTGTCATCTGAAGGCTAGGAAGTTATTTGCGAGTAAACACTTAATCGGGGATTAGATTCAAATTATTTATCTATACGGCGTTTGGAAGTATCTACAGTGTTGCAATCCATTACGTTACGAAGAAACAAACCTATTCCATAAGTTGACGATTCGAGTAAAAAAGTAATTCTTTGATTCGTGCGAGTTAAAATGTTTACCTATAATTGTTCAACCGTTTCCTCTCGTGTAAATTGACAGTTTCTTAAGGGTAATCAGAAAATAGAGTTGGAGAAATACCGACGACGAAAGGATTTGGTGGCAAAGGTAATGCAGTTTTTTCAGTCTGAAAATGTGTTGGATCCTGCTGGTGTGTGTTTTCATCACGACAGAGCCCGGCATTTTCGCTCTAATGAGACGCGAAATCCGAGGAGTGAGTCAGATGGAGAGGGGGGGGGGAGGATTTTGGCTTGGACAGAATGGTCTGGGAAGTCGCCAGACCTTCTTAATCCCTCCCGACACATTAGGACAGTCCCTAAAACCAAGATAGAGGCTCAAATGATCCAAAACCACTATAGACTCAGAGTAAAATTTTATGGAATAACTTCAGTGTTTAGTATCTTTTGATGTATAAAAATATTGTGTATTATCGTGTGTTGTTTGTTTACCCCAACTACAACTTAACCTTCAAACTATGATCCCTTTTGCACTTTTCTAAATTAAAAATAACTTCCCAATTTCGAATTTATTTAAATATAGTAAGGAAAAATGCGCCTTACGCAATGATGGTATACGGTTCGTATAGCAATGATTAGCCACAAACGGCATGCCATTATTGCGTACATTAGTTTTCCATACTATTGTAAGATATTGCGTGCTTCCACGGGGGTGCGGTGGGGTGAAAAGGACCCCGTGTATTGCGATGGCAAAATTGAAGGTTAAAGTACCCAATTGATAGATTTTTTTTTAGGCTTATTAGAGGGTCTATTGGATACAGTCAGTTGCTCGGAGTGGGTAAAGAGCGCCCCACAGGCGTGCCCGATGGACTGTGAAGATGTTTACTCGTTGCTATAGTAACCGCTTATCCAAATATATCTATGGGTATTTTGGTTGTTCTCGTCTGCACTGTGTCAGAGATCTGTAGCGCGACTCGGCTTGAACCGAGTCCTTTTAGACTGATGGGCTGGCCGAGTTGTCTGAGATGCTTGTTAATTACATTCTAACGACGGGGAGTGTGTGGGTTCGAAACCCTTTCCCCCCGCTACTTCGTTCTTTTCTTTTTTACACATGTGTGTGGGGGAGGGAGGCATGCCCGAATGCAATACTCCAAGTGAGACTACCCATGTGAGTAGTAAAGGGCGTTCCATTAAGACGGATCGCAGTTAGCAGTAAATATACATTGCAGCAAATTATATATTGAGTTTTTCTGCCTCTTTCAACACTAATTTCAATCATCAATATATTGATGATTGAAAGTAGTGTTGAAAGAGGCAGAAAAACTCAATATTTATTTTGCTGCAATGTATATTTACTGCTAACTGCGATCCGTCTTAATGGAACGCCCTTTATAACTTGAGGACAACCACATTATACGCTTAGAGCTAAAATTCCTAACCCAATGCTTTATTTGAACCATTGTCGGCGATTTCAATCCTTCTGTCAAGAACCCCAGCGAGAGGGGAGGGGAATGGGGTTGTACTTTGAAGACCCTGTACTCGGTAGTAACTTGTTTGGTTGGTGTTTTCAATCCGCTTTCTCGCCCCTAGTACTTAAAATTGAGAAGGTTTACCATTGCAAACTTTGTTAATTGAATCTCAGCGAATCTTAACATTTTTCAATCGTACTGTTCCTTCTATGTATATATTTTTATCTCTTGTCTGTCCTTCCCTACTCAAACTTTGTCCAAAGGAAACGCCTCTCTTGGTTATGCCTGTTTCCTTAGCTTTAACTAAAAATAAATTTCCTATATTTCTATTTAATAGAAATTATCTGTTTCAACACTAAATATAAATGTGTGGAAGGGAGTGCTATAACATATTTATTAATATAAAGTTCGTTACCGGGTCATATACAACCCCTAGAAACCTAATTATAACGAACAATGAAGTTGTTGTTTTGCTTTGCTTCTTCATGCGCAACATAACTTTTGGATGACCTAAAGCCACAGGGGCCTATTTGAGTTAATCCACCAAACTCATGCCCCATCAGTCCAATTTACCCCCAGCCACACATCCTAATTCCCAATTTAGTAACGTTTCAGTTTAAAGAACGTTGACACATCCTCAGTAGCATAGACAGTGCAGAAGTGTGCTGAAAATGGAAGCAAACTACCCTTTTATAAATAGTCATAAATTTACGTAGAAGATTAAAATTAAGATAATGGATGCCCTAATTTTATCTCTAGATCAGCGAACATATCAAAATACTCTCGCGAACACGAGTTTAAGTCCCCTCCTACATATTCAAAGGAAAGAAACCACCTCCCAGTTCAACAGGAGCCAAACTTGGTGGTAATTAGATTACCTGCACAAAAATCACGATATCAAGCACTTTCGCCCTTATAAAGCAAGGTGAGACTGTCGGAAATCGCATTATCCTCGTGCAGATAATTTACGTCTTTATTCTCTTAGGGTTTCTGGGCCCTTTTTCTTGATGTTAAGTAGTAAATTGACACTGACCTCGATGTCAAATGTCTAAGGGAATAAATAAAACAATTGTCGTTAGTTTAGTGACAATGTGGGAGTATTTCAAAGGATGGTACATTACAGTGTGCTATTTATTTATTTTCTGAGCTATGAATAAATCCCCCTAGACAGGGGGATTTATTCATAGCTCAGAAAAATAACTAGTGAAAAAGAGGTCCATGCGTATCCTATAGGCGTTCCACTTGGTGTTCTTGCGTTCTGAATGTCCTCTACTAAGCACACCCAAGGGTCTCATTGCTCACGACGTTTCTCCTCAATGGGTAAAGATAGTAAGAAGGGTTTGGCAACTGTTAGATTTTGACTATCTGTCTCACTCCCTTACAAAAGGTAGGTAATTTAGTAAAGATATATAATTATATGGATGACAAAAAACACCAAAGTCTAGTTAAGGTCATTCGAGTCAAAAACTTTGTGTAATGTAAACGCCCTGAATACCGCTAGTTATCACTAATGCTTGGTTTTCACTCCTCATGACTCACTAAACCTTTGGTAATATATATATATATATATATATATATATATATATATATATATATATATATATATATATATATATATATATATATATATATATATGAATCCATTAAACCACATTGAAAGAGAGAACGGAATAATTTTTCCTTGCAGTAATATTTTGACCTTTTTCGAAAAATCCGTGCAGGGAAGCGATTCGAACCAGGCACACTGAGGCAGCGAGCATACTTTTAACTTTGATCAAAGCGGTGCTCGCTGCCTCAGTGTGCCTGGTTCGAATCGCTTCCCTGCAGGGATTTTTATAAAAAGGTAATAGAAATATTACCTCAAGGAAAAATTATTCCGTTTTCTCTTTCAATGTGTTTGAATGGATTCATTTTCATCATTCTCTCGTGCTACTTTGCTATATATATATATATATATATATATATATATATATATATATATATATATATATATATATATAAATTGTCTTCGGAGCATGTAGTTTAATTCCTCATCTTTTCTTGCGATATTGCATTAATTTTCATCATATATATATATATATATATATATATATATATATATATATATATATATATATATATATATATATATATATGTGTGTGTGTGTGTGTGTGTGTGAAAGAGACAGACAGGTAGACAGATGGATAGACATACAGAGATAGACAGACTGAGAAAGAGAGAGAGACAGACAGACAGCCAGACAGAGAGAGCAGGAGAGTAACAAGGAAAGGAAGTACCTAAGGAGACCTTACGGTCCATTCAAAGAGGGTACCTTTGGACTAGCAATCGAGCAGGCACATGGCTGCTCAATTGTTTTGAGTCCCTAAACGGCCACTTTTCAAGACTTTGTCTAGTCTTGACTTGAACTGGTCAACAGGTTCACTGTTGACAACTTCCACTGGAAGTGCCTTCCACTTACCGCAGATACTGTAAGTAAAAAAAATTCCAAACTGATTGCGGTTGTAACGCTTCAGTTCAAGTTTGAAGCCGTAATTGCGCGTTCTGTTGTCACTCAGTGTGAAAATATCCAAGTAGTCAACATTGTCGAACCCTCGAAGTATTTTGAAAACTTCGATGAGCTGACCACGCAGTCTACGGGTTTCCAGCGAGAACAGATCTAATTCCCTTAGTCTATCTTCATAACTTTTATGTCGGATAGAGGAAATCAGTTTGGTTGCCCTAGCTTGTACGCGTTCCAACCTTGCGATGTCCTTTCGAAACGAAGGACTCCAAAATTGTATGGCATACTCCAGGTGCGGCTGAACGAGGGAGTTGTACAGACAAAGTACTATCTCCTTGTTACGGTATCCAAACTGGCGCTTTATGTAGCCTAACATCCTTTGGGCTTTCTTCTCTGCCTCGATGCACTGTTTCGAGAACTTGAGGTCGCTAGTGATAGCTACACCCAAGTCCTTCTCAGTGTCACTCGATTCAAGAGCAGTGCCCTTAAGGATATGCTGAGATTTGGGGTTTTGTGTGGCCGATATGCATCACTTTGCATTTCCCCACGTTAAAAGGCATTTGCCACGTGTCCGACCACTCCCCAATCTTCCTAAGATCTTCCTGCAGGTGGGCAGTATTTCCATCCTTCGCAACGTTCATACCAAGCTTGGTATCGTCCGGAAATTTGGAAATCTTGGCAACCACATGTCACCGTCCATGTTGTTGACGTAGATGATGAATAGTAATGGTCCGAGGACAGAACCTTGAGGCACCCCGCTAGTAACGGGCACCCACTCAGAAGCCTTGCCATTCACCACCACCCGTTGCCGTCTGCCACTTAGCCAGTTCTCGATCCAGCCGGCTACTTTTCCGTCTATGCCCAGCGCTCACACTTTCCGGAGAAGGCGGCGGTGTGGTACCTTATCAAAGTCTTTCTGAAGGTCTAAGTACACCACATCCACCGCCTTGTCTCGATCGTGCTCACTGAAGACGAAGTGGAAGAATTCCACAAGGTTCGTCAGGCATGACCGTTGCCTTCGAAAGCCGTGCTGGGAACTCCTCAGTAGCAGGTTTGACTCTAAATGCGGTCATTTTGTCCACCATCCTGCTTTCCATGAGTTTACCGACTATCGAAGTCAGACTGATAGGTCGGTAGTTTAACGGTTGGCTACGGTCTCCTTTCTTGAATATCGGAGTCACCTCCGCTTTACGCCAGTCTTTAGGAACGCATCCAATTCGGATTTACATGTTAAAGATAGCGCACAGAGAGAGAGAGAGAGAGAGAGAGAGAGAGAGAGAGAGAGAGAGAGAGAGAAAGACATACAGAGAAAGACAGACAGAGAGAGACAAAGAGAGAGAGAAAGAGAGTCACAAGGAATAGTAGCACCTCAAAAGACATTGCTGATCATACCGAGGAGGTACTCTTTTGAAAAGGCCCTAACCTATATATAGCTTAAGAGAAAGCATAGCACAGGCAGAGGCTCTCCCCGACCACCTTTCCCACCCACTTTTGTGGGTACAGAAAGCGAAAAAGTTACCTGATTGTGATGCAAAAAAGGACACAATCAGGAAATTTTAATAGAATAATTGAAACCTATTTAACTTACTTCTATAATCTACTTTGCCCTACATTCTATACATATTCATGAATTACATCATCCAGTCTAGATTTGAACTTTTCTATAAACGAACTATTCACTACCTCGACCCGAAGACGATTCCATGTACCGCAGATCTTATACGAGAAGTAGCTCCCGGAAATACTAGCCTAGAATGGGGTCAAATCCAGCTTGTAATCATGGTTACCAGTTTTATTTGTGTTCAACTTGAACATCCTCTTGTAGTCCACGTTTTTGAAATGACACCCCTTAAATTTTTGAAGGTATCTATTAGCTGGCCTTGTAATCGGTGGGTCTCCAGAGAGAAAAGCCCCAATTCTTGAAGCCGACGCTGATAGCCTTGTTCATAAGTGAAGGAATTAACTTGGTGGCCTGGGCCTGGACCCGTTCCAGTCTATCTCTGTCCTTACGTAGTGAAGGGGACCAGAATTGATCGGCGTACTCCAGGTGATATCTGACTAGAGAGTTGTACAATATGAGGACAACCTCCTTGTTTCGGAGGCGAAATTACCTTTTTATGTATCCCAATATTCTTTGTGCTTTTTTTCAACATCGGCACACTGCCTGAAAAACTTTAGGTGACTGCTGATTTGCACACCCAAGCCCTTTTCTAAATCAGTTACCTCCAGAACTCTACCTAACAAGTAGTAGTCTTCTCGAGGATCGGCATTGCTGAAGTGTATGACCTTGCACTTAAAAATGTTAAATGGCATCCACCAAGTCTTGGACCACTCTCCTAACCTCTGATGGCTGTTTTGTAGGCTTTTCACTGCCGCGTAAGCTCACGCCGCCACCTAATTTTTTATCATCCGCGAACTTGGATATTGAGCAAATCAATCCATAGTCATTTATATAGATAATGAACAAGAGAGGAGCAAGCACAGAACCCTGGGGCACCACAGTACTCACGGTGGCCCATCTCGAGACTAACGCGTTTATTCTCACCCTTTGTCGCCTTCCTGACAACCAGTTCTCAATCTAGTCAGCCACACCACCTGTGATGCCAAACGCGCGGACTTTGCAAATTAACTTGCGGTGTGGTATCTTATCAAAGGCTTTTTAAAAGTACAGGTATAAGATGTCCACAGCCCCGACTACGATCGTACTCACCCAGAATGCCGTGAAATAATTCTAGTAGATTTGTGAGACACGATCGGTTCCTGCGAAACCCGTGTTGGGAATTCAGGATCAAGTTGTTTGTTTCTAGGTGCTTTACTATTTTATCTGCTATCATGCTCTCTAACATTTTGCCCACAACGAAGGTCAAACATATACGCCGGTAGTTACCTGAATTTTCCTGCTCTCTCTTCTAAAATATGGGAGTCACGTTCGCCATCCTCCAGTCCTCTGGCACCTCCCCCGTTTCTAGCGATTCGTTAAAGATCGCAGTATTTGTGGCGCAACCTCACTGCTCACTTCCCGAAGGACTCGAGGGAGAAAGTCATCTAGACCTGGAGACTTATACGGGTTAAGGTTCTTTATTCTAGCCTCCACTTCCTCATTGTCCAATATTATCTCGCTTAGGTTCTCCCCTTCATTGAGATACAGTTCCGACCTCAGGGTGGGACCGTCTTCTTCCCTTGTAAACACAGAGGTGAAGTAGTCGTTCAACACGTTAGCGATAGCCAGATTCGTCTCTTGCACCACGCCAACGTCATCTCTTAGAAGGCCTATGCGCTGGTGAACTGGTTTGTACCTATTTACATACAGGAAGAATTCATTTGGGTTTTCTTTGTAAATGAAAGCTACCCGAAGTTCCTCGTCGCGCTTAGTGTGTTGCATCTGTTTTAACAGTTCTAATGTTTTTACTGTATTGCATGAGACTTTTGTTGCTATCACTACTTTTTCAATTAACGTAGCTCTTTTTTATCGTCGCAAATTTCTGAGGCCATGCCGCGATTAAATCATTGCGGTTGAGCAGATTCTTTATTCACCTCTTTAGGGGAACGAACGTCGACTGTTGGTTTATGAAGCGGCCTTTGAATCTTAGCCAGTTGGCTGAGGCACTTTCATTACACGCAGGTTCAAATCGACCTATCGCCTCTGGTAGACCGTTGAAGTTCGCGCAGCGGTAATCGGATTTGTTGGCAGCAAAGCGAGAAGGACTGCCGCACTGGGCGCGTATAGTGAATAAAACTGTTTGGTAATCGCTACCGCCCAGAAATTCACCCACGCTCAGTCCAGAGACCATATTATCATCTGTGGTGAAAACCAAGTCCAACAAGTTCTCCCCTCTCGTCGGCTCTTCGCCCCACTGTGTCAAAAAGTTATTGTTAGCGAAGTCGATGAGTCATTTCCTTTCCCCGTGACACGATCTATCACGACAGTCAACTCCAGGGCAGGTAAAATCACCATAATCAGGCTTGGGTAATTTTCCATAAACTCGGCAAGTTTAGCGTACAGGTTCGAGTCCGCTTCCTCTGGTTGCCTTTGCGGCCTATATGCCACCATCAGCCAGTATGGGGAGCTGCCAAGATTTACGTCTACTCCTAGGATCTCATGGACACTTCTAACATTGCAATCAACCGCGGAAAGCAGTTAGAGACAATGTAATAATAATCCGCCACCTTCTCAGTTGGGTCTATCACCGTGGAACACCGTGTAACCTGGAATCATATCCTCACTCTCGAAATCTCGAGTGTCAGTGCGAAGCCAGGTCTCTACTGTGGCAACTAAGTCTATTCGGGTGTCACTGGACAATACCACAGAGAGAGAAAGAGAGAGAAACACCCTGAGAGAGAATGGGGGGAGGGGATAGAGAGACATCCAGACAGAGACCACAAGTAGTACAAGGTTCCTTATTACTGACGTTTCGCTCCTCTGGAGCTTCCTCGAAGGAACAAGAAACCTAGTTTCTTGGTCTTAGTTTTTTTTTACTCTGAGGAAGCTCCGGAGGAGAGAAACGTCAGTAATAAAGAGCCTTTTACCATTTGTGGTTTCTCTTATTCTCCATCTTCATTTGTGGTTTCTCTTATTCTCCATCTCCATTTGTTCTCAAAGACACCCATCAATAGAAAAAAGTAGTTTGCATTAACTTATTTAGTTACGTGTGAAATAGACGCAAGATTCTAATTTGGCGCCAATATGTACCACCATCTTGAAATGTGGGCGATTATTTGTGCGACAAAATTATCGCCCCCAAAATGTGCAAGTTAGGGGTTAGTGAACATTGTTAATTTGTTCATGCGTCAATTTATCATTATCATAATATTACTTAATATTGTTTTATTTATTATTCCCAATAAAATTCATTTTACGGGATAAAAAGTACACCGCTTCACTTCGCCCTTAACCTTCGGTATAATTGTGGCACATTTATTATATTTACCCTTTTGGGCTAGATAATTGTCCGCCGCAATGGCCAGCAATGGCGTGCGATTCGACATCTCACTATATCGGATCTTCGGTCGGTCGGTGTCAGTTTTGCTTCTTTTTTTTGTTTTGGTAATAACATCGTAACTATTCGGCCGATTCTAACGAAATTTGAAATCTTTATGTTGTTTTACATTCTCTTTCAAATAGTATAATTGGCAAGGTCCTCCGAAGGTTAGTCCGGGAATCATTTAAAGTTTTGAAGGTCGTAAAGTCATAAATCAGAATAAGTGAGAACACGCGACTTTTGGTCAGAGGGCCTTGTTAGAATGCTTCCCTGTTTGGTGTTCGGAGCCTTGCAATGATCAGCTGAAATATGAGTCCCATCAAACGGAAATGTTATTTTGGTCCCAGACAGAAACCACTCTTTTATAATTTTCGTCAGGGTTTCTTTAGTTTTTTTCGTCTACAAAAGACCCAGAAATAACTCTTTTTTTTAATATTTATTTTAGTTATTGTGAGTGAAAAATGTTTAAAATTTGCTTTGCCTTCGAGATTTTAGGTGACAATTTTGCCGCCCAAATCATTAGCCCGCATTTCAAAGATAGCGGTACCTATTGGCTCTTTTACCTGTTGCGACATAAACACAAAGAGGCAAACCAAGACTTTTTTTACGATGCGCAAATGTTTCTTGATCATATAATTGCTCGCTATTGTTCTCTTTTGGGTTGTTTGGTTGTTGTTTTTTTCAGTAAAAAAATTAAATTTCTGGATTAGAATGGATGTATAGTGCAATTGGGCTAAATGAATATGCAAGGAGTATCTGTGAGATGGAAGTTGTGATATTCAGGGATATTGTGGGATAGAGTTTATGAAAAGAAAGAAATGTATTGGATGGACTGCATTTGAGTACGGATAGGGTAGATGTGTTGTAGAAGGAGTATGATCGTGTCATTAGGTCTTTACCAGCAGGAAACTAAGTACTGATAGTGGTCAGGGAAAGTTAAGAAGAAATATTTTTACCAAAACTACAGTAGACATGTGAGGTAGGGAAATAGATGTAGTGTTAGAGATGATGGTATTCAGGCTAAAAGAGGTGCTTCTGGTATAGGAGGGCTGAGTTGTTTCTATACCAATGCTCAGTCTAAGAAATAAGAAGAATGATTTATTCAGTTTTATTATTGAGGAAGATATAAATATAATATGTGTATTGGAATCATGGGTTAGTGAAATTGGATTCGATGACATGGTGGGTGAATTTGATTTAGAGCGTTATGATAACTACATTATTCAAAGGAGAGGAGGTAAGAGTGTTGGTGGGATAATTATTTATATAATGAATAGCATTGCCTTAAATCTAAATAATTCGATGAAGCAGGAGGATGAGTCACCGTGGATAGATTAATGTCGCAGTAAATAGAGAATACTACACTTGGCAGCCTTTTACAGACCAACTGAACTGACAGATGATATACTCGTAGATGTGGAAATGTATGTTGACTCGGATGAGCTCTTATAAGTCCTTGTGGCTTTAGTTACCCGTTAAATTATGTTATGTTAAATTATTTTGACCCGAAATAACGTTTGGGTTAGACTACCTACTATGCTGTCTCTTACCACGTGGTTGTACTTAATCGTGAGCAGCCTATACCTGGTTCACCTCGTGGGTCCTCTCCGCGTGATTCGTTTGAGAAAACTAAATTTCAATGGCCTTATTCGATACCATAACTAACACTCTCACATCTGATTACAAAGAGATATTGGATCACAATTTTGCCCCAAAGTTATTGGAGAATCTGGAATCGCCCTGGATTATTTGGTCATAAAAATTCTTTCCATTGCTTATTGCTAAGATTGTCCATACTGAGTTAACAATCTCCATCTACTTCATAATTTAGATATGTATGAATTAACAAATTCAGGTCCCCATGAAAGGGTTTGAGTGTTCGCCTTCTATGGGGCTTTAGTTTGCAACTAAAACAACGCTGATCAATTTGAACAATTTTCCCAGGACAACCAATCTTAATGGGATTCTTTCAAAAGACTCAACGGGTCAATCACACTTATGTTAGAAACGTCAATAATGTCACAATGAAAGTGAATCATCGACAAACTTCTTTAATCACTCAACTATCCACATAGGCTAATTACTAAAGATTAGTTTTTAAATAACTAAACTAAATTCTCGAAAGCAGCTAAAATTATATTTTTTTAGGACGTCATACTGTAAATTAATAATATTGGAACCGAAGTTAGACTAAGCTTAGTCTCAGTATAGCTAATCCATACCTAAAGTGACCAAAATTGTAATCTTCTCTTTTTTCTGTTGCTGTCTGCGGGTTATATCTGTATTTATGTAGATCCATATGGACGTATGTAGATACTGAGTCTGAGTGTTACATCTGTATTTATGTATACCCATATAGACGTATGTACATACTCGGTCAGCGTAAAATTTCCCCAAATCAAATTATCGTTGCTTCCATTAGATCCATTAAGCATCCGAAGAACAAAAAGGGTAACAATCTTAATTTGATTTAAATTATGGAAAATAAGTTAATTTGGGGGAGACTTATTTAATAAAATGTCAAATTGCAAAATAACTCGAATTAATGGGATTATTTCCTACACAATGAATTTAAAATTAACGATAGTGAGGATTGATTTTTTTTAATAGGTAAGGTTAGATTAATATTTTATGCTATCTTAATCTAAAAACCTAACTTAACCTGACAAAGTACCAAAAATAACAAAATATTATGATAAATAAAAGAACCTAAAATAATTCTAACAAAGAAAAAAATACTTTACCAGCTGAATATTGTGGTTGCTTTTTTCATTACCTCCTTACCTTTCATTACTTTACTGGCGCTCTCTGTTGGTCGAGTCGTCTTTTGCATCTTTTCGAAATCTCCCTCTATCTTTTCGACCTATATAGACTCAACAAAGAGAAAAAAATTCCACTAAACTTTCTTAAAAAAAAAATTGATTCCATTTATTGAATACTCGCTCTCAAAGTTTAAGCTGAGGCAACTCGAAAACTGCTATAATCTGAGCGTCCTTGTAAATGAACCATTTAAAATATCCATTAAAATAATTTTCTGATAATTTCGAATTTTCATTCTAAAATCAAGTCGAAAAAGAATTAAGTTAATCGTTTAGGCAATTTTCAACACCTGTCAGTCTCAATGGGAGATTCCAGGTTTGACATTCGAGTGTTTGTACCTCTGTGTACGAATTTACGAAGGCTTTATAATACGTAATCCCAGTCCCGATAATTATGGCTGACGAAGCTTCCTCTTATAGGTTTGGCCATTTTAAAACCTTAATTATCCATTTTTTCGTTTTTTTTTCCTTTCATGTACCTGTTTCTGGCCTCATCATTAAAACATTTCATAGACTTCAAGATGAGTTTATGATTATATGAAGTAGAGTCAATGTTTTAGTAGCTTTGTTCTCTGGAATAAACGTGGAGCTGAAGGCAAGTTCCGCATGCAGTGGAGAGTGAAGAAAGATCAGAGTTAATAGTTTAAGTTAATCAACGGACGGAGAACATCGCATTGAGGTGTGCCCTTGTGCAGTGGTTTTCGACCTTTTCATGATACTGGCACCCTAATTGCTATCGAGAAGCAGCCGCGGCACCTCAATATAATATAATTTATATCTAAATACATAATTACGTGAAAAGCAATTCAAAATTAATCACGATTGACATTTAACTTAATTTAATCGAAATAAGACAAAAATTTGAGAATAAATAAATCTTACTTTTAAAAGTTTGAACTGGAAAATTTGAGCTTGATGAGAATCACATAATTCTTTAATATTGGGACGTAGAGTTGACAAGGCAATTCTCATTTCTTCATTCACCGTCTGCAATCCTTCTCTTTTCTTTGGTTTTATGTTACACAATGCACAAAAGCTAGTTTCAAAATACTTTCAAGTGTTTTTAGTTTTTTTTAGGAATGTTTAAAATACATATTGTTTGCAATTTTGGCATTTTAAAAATGATATTTGGTCGCTCCCGCGGCACCCCGGTTGAAAACCACTGCCTGAGTAAGATCAAGAAATAAGTTGCTAGGATTCTAAGCTCTAGGTTAATGTCTAATCACGTAATATCCTAGGAATCCTCTAAAACCCTTTTTTCTGTTCTCTGTGCTCACTATTTATATATTTTTTTACTCGCGTAGATGGGAATGAAAAGAGTGAATAATGGGGGAACGTGCTTTTGTTGTCATTGGGGTGACCGAATCCTTGAACGTTTTGATGAGTATTTTACGAAAATATAACTCTTTAGAAATGACAGCGACAAACGATCAATGAATATGCGTTTAAAAAAGTTTAAGATTGCAGCAATTTTAATTCGTTCCTTGCGAGGAACAAAATAAATGAATTTCCTACACAGAAATAGATAACAAAAACAATTGTAAATGAATCACATCGAGTTGAATGAATAGAAATCTGCTACAAGGTCCTACATTGGCTATGAAGTCAGGAAAACACGTGAAAACAGTATCATTGACGATGAGGGAAATTGGAGAAGGGGCGCATTCCCAGGAATTTCGGACACAGTAGAAGACTACATAAGTGAAATAAAACACCCAAATTTAGACATGGCGTAGATTAACAAGGAGAAACATTCTCATGATGTGGTTACCAGGTCAAAATGAGGAGAGAGAGTCGTGTGGATTGATTGTTAACAACGCACGGCATGAGATTATCGAGGCGAGACTTTTGCCGTGGTAAAGTCGTCGGAGGAATGTGAGAAAGAAGCTTAGACAGGGCAGAGAATTTAGGAAACGAGACTTTATCCTAGTAAGGTTGCCTAACAAGAAACGAATTTCTATCCCTTGTATCGTGACGTCGGAGAAGACGACGAAGTTAGGCCTCGCAGGAGTACATTGAACACTCCTTCAACGTGAGGAACTTCTCCTGCTGTCCACTAAACACTCCTTCAACGTGAGGAACTTCTCCTGCTGTCTACTGAACACTCCTTCAACGTGAGGAACTTCTCCTGCTGTCTATTGAACACTCCTTTAACGTGAGGAACTTCTCCTGCTGTCTACTGAACACTCCTTCAACGTGAGGAACTTCTCCTGCTGTCTACTGAGCACTCCTTCAACGTGAGGAACTTCTCCTGCTGTCTACTGAACACTCCTTCAACGTGAGGAACTTCTCCTGCTGTCTACTTAACACTCCTTCAACGTGAGGAACTTCTCCTGCTGTCTACTGAACACTCCTTCAACGTGAGGAACTTCTCCTGCTGTCTACTGAACACTCCTTCAACGTGAGGAACTTCTCCTGCTGTCTACTGAACATTCCTTCAACGTGAGGAACTTCTCCTGCTGTCTACTGAACACTCCTTCAACGTGAGGAACTTCTCCTGCTGTCTACTGAACACTCCTTTAACGTGAGGAACTTCTACTGAAGTATTTAAAATATTGAAAGGATTTTCAAACGTTGATTATAGGAATTTGTTCGAATTGGATCATAGGGGAAATACTCGGCAACACGGATTAAAATTAGTCAACAAGCGATTTAACACTAGTATAGCCCAAAACTATTTTACGTTTAAAATTACTCAAATTTGGAATAGGCTACCCACCCACGTAGTGGATAGTAGGTCGGTAAATATGTTTAAAAACCGTCTCGACGCGCACTTAAATAGTATAAATATAACGTAGTCTGAGCACAGTAAATAATAACGTCTTTGCAAAAGGAGTTTGGAGCGGAGGAACAACGAGAGTAAAAATGATGACTAAAAATGATGCCAGCGATTTCTCTTGCATGTGTAGTTTAGATATCCATTTTCTTTTCCGCCTATCCTATAACTAGATTTTCACCACTAGCAGTCGAGGGCTGCGGAAGTTGAGAAGAAAAACTTTTTATCACACCCCCTTAGGTTGAAGTAGTTAATATGCCTGACATTGTACACATGTAGATAAGTGTGTACAGTAGATTATATATTTAAAAAAAAAAAAAAATATATAGCATGTTAGAGATACACTCGTAGATAAGTGTGTATCGTAGTTTCGGATGTAGTGTAGCGGACTAGCCTCGAGCGGACCTTAGGGTCTTTGTTGGTCCTAGATTCTGTAGTTCTGTAGTTCTGTAGTACTCCTTCAACGTGAGGAACTTCTCCTGCTGTATACTGAACAGTCCTTTAAAGTGAGGAACTTCTCCTGCTGTCTACTGAACACTCCTTCAACGTGAGGAACTTCTCCTGCTGTCTACTGAACACTCCTTCAACGTGAGGAACTTCTCCTGCTGTCTACTGAACACTCCTTCAACGTGAGGAACTTCTCCTGCTGTATACTGAACACTCCTTCAACGTGAGGAACTTCTCCTGCTGTCTACTGAACACTCCTTCAACGTGAGGAACTTCTCCTGCTGTCTACTAAACACTCCTTCAACGTGAGGAACTTCTCCTGCTGTCTACTGAACACTCCTTCAACGTGAGGAACTTCTCCTGCTGTCTACTGAACACTCCTTCAACGTGAGGAACTTCTCCTGCTGTCTACTGAACACTCCTTCAACGTGAGGAACTTCTCCTGCTGTCTACTGAACACTCCTTCAACGTGAGGAACTTCTCCTGCTGTCTACTGAACACTCCTTTAACGTGAGGAACTTCTCCTGCTGTCTACTAAACACTCTTTCAACGTGAGGAACTTCTCCTGCTGTCTACTGAACACTCCTTCAACGTGAAGAACTTCTCCTGCTGTCTACACCTCCGGTGCCTGCCAAAGAGTCAATGCGAAAACGTGAGCGAAATCCAGTGGTATTTTAGTTGATTTTTCTATTTAATTGTTCATTTTATTTATTAGATTATTCCAAGGGTCTTGGAATTTTTTTGTCTTCTATTAGTTCTATTTTCCTATGTTTATACTAATTTTGTTCTTATGTTTCGTTCTTTACTATTCACTTTCCTGTCCATGTTTTTCTTAATGGGTATTGTATCTGACCTAGGGGTGGGTTTCTGAAAAATAAATATAAATTAACCAAATGCAAAGGTTACTCTTATCGTGATTTTGTAACAGTAAAAAAGAGCATCCATCACTTTTGCGCCTTCTTGCTTTCAATACACGTACAACGTAAACAAAGTTGTCAGAAATAATCGCCGTTAATAAAGCAAGAAGGAATATTTTACCTATCGATTTATATTTCAAGTTAAACATTAATTTAACAATTATATAATTTGCAGATAACAAAAAGATACAATACCTTCTCTTATTGATTTAGTAATTGAATATATAAAAAAAAATCATTGATATCTTTTGAACCTTTCTAAATTTCATTTTCGGTGTTTTCCAAATATTTCTGATGTTTACTTAACATTAGCATTGGTATCCATTAGAACTACTTTAGATAATGATCTCTTTGTCTTTTAAGTTTTTTTATTTTTTGGCGAAAGAACATTTTGATTCTGAACCACTAAACGATCTTCCGGAGTCCTTTTGTATCTAGATAACTTCTTGACAGAATCTAAATGGGCTTAATACCGCGATACCAAATAACCTTAGATGAACGAACTTTTTAAATGGAAAATATAACAATCGCTACGGGAGGTTAGGGTGTCCTTGAACTCATTTTGGAGTTATTATCTTCTTCCTTAGTGTCATGGCCTATTCTGGTTAAATAACTGTCTATTTCATAAGGCCACAAAACGTCTAAAAGATGCATGCATTTTGTTTAAGAGGATACAAATAAATAGCTACCTTTCTTTTCCACCAAAACTAAAGATGATAAAGGCCAATGGAGAAGATAAGCTGGATAGTGGCAGGTTCTTTAAGCCGGACGGTAATAAGAGACCTAGAGGTCACAACTTGAATATTAAAAAACAAAGGTGTAGTTTTGATTTTTTAGAGTGGCAGATTTCATGAATGAAATAACGCAAAAGGTAGTACAAATTGAAATATTTTTAAAGGTAAAGCAAGTATATGAGAATGGAAAATTATTGCTGCCTATTATTATGTATTGTAGTTCCATGATTAACCATTTTTGCCAAGCCATGATTAGTGATGACTTTTAGGAGATATTCTAGAGACAATCTTGTGGATGCAATAACTAGTTGATTTATTCGTATGACTTTGATAGGCCCTGGTGCCTTTTGTCACCCTTAAAGCTGTTACATTATCTTAATGGTCCTTTAGACCACTTCGGAAAGACGACCTCACCCCAGCTCAAGGCCAGAGTACGACACCATCAAATAACTACAAGCAACAGTTCTATCCACAACTTTTGTAGGGGTTTACCCATTCGTTTCAGAATTGCATAACGCTCAGTGGATGTATCCTGCGCATTGCATTGACCCAAACGGATGCATTACGGTCTAGTTCATAAAAAAGCCGAACTTTTTCACATTTAAATTTAATTTAAAGATGAGAACCGATTAGAATTTGCCTTCGAATAGCAATAAATGAATCTTTGATTATCCCCTCTGGTATTCTTTGCTATGAAGTTAAAAATATGCCTAATCAGGCAGTTTTTTTATTTATAATAGTAAGGTATACTATTTAAAAGACTTAGCCTTGACGGGGACTAGCATTTTCGATTATATCTTAGATTGACGAGAATTGCGCGCTCTCATCGTACCTAATGAGTCTTCTATTAACTACTCTACTCACTTACACAGAACTGGAGGAGGTGTGGCGATTTCAGTTTCCTTTATCTCGACGTCATATAAACACGTCATAATGCATTGATGCGAAGAGAAATAATTAATTGGGACCATACTGATTAATATATTAGTTTTAGTTAGCGACGATATTAAAATAATGAAACCAACGAGGGGCATTTTCACTCGGTGGAGAAAAAAAATGAGAGAAACAACTATTTTTTAATTAGAGCGCAAACCAACGATGGCATTACCTTCAGAAATTTGGTAAGGAGAGATCTGTGAAGAAAGTGGCGAAGATGGAGAGAGTGAAGATGTGTGGAAGATATATAGCAGCAGATCTTCAGTGGGCATTGAGGGGGAGGATACTCATCAGCGGGCGTTGGAGACGCGAGGGCACGCATAGATGAAGTAAAAAGAAGATAAATCATAAGATGATAATGAAAAAAGGACAACGATACAAATATTGCACTAAAAAACTTCACTTAAATACTTGGGCCGCGATGAACAATTATAAGCCTCTAAGAACAACTTCGTAGAGAGAACAAAGACACTTACAAGTTCGTACTTAAGCCTCCTTGAGCATTTCCAGCAGCGGATAATGATGAAGAAAGACTTCCAGTCTTTGTTTGCGAAATAAAGTCATTTCAGGGGTAAAAAAAACAAAAAAAAAACTAACTACAAATGCTGTTAAGGAGTAAAGAAAGACGCCAAAGTGAGCGGTACGATCAACTCTTCCCTAGAAGATGCTGTTGTTATGGCAACTTCTTAACCTCGTCACCGGATTCAAAAGTACACTGGGAAATAATTGTGTCCGCTCGTGTTTGTTGATGGTATCGTAATTATGGATTCAAGTAGCAGGATGAAATATTTTGGCAATCCTTGACTAGTGGGAAGTTATAGCAGTATTCTGGCCGCAATCTTATGAATACAGTGTATGTTTGGAGCTTAGTAGTGTCTGGTTGATTGATTTGGGTATATTTTGATAGGCTCTTGTGGCTTTTGTTATCTTTAAAGTAATGTTATGCTATGTGTCCTTTCGCTTTCTAAATTCACTCATTCCCCATCTAGTGTTGATTGTGCTTCATCAGTTCCGGGATTCACTGTTATCCCAAATCTTTAACTCGCCATTAAGTCATCTTTATCTACCTCAGGCCTATTCTTCTGGACAGGACCGTCCTTTAATTACCATTTCTAGGAGGACACAAAACAGAGAAAAAAATAGCAACATTTTTAGTTAATTAAAACTTTGCTAAAAAGGAGATCAGTTTTCACAGAATAGGGTTTTAACGAGATTTCGGCCTCTAATCTTGAGCAGTATTGATCTAAGTAGAGATCCAGAAAAGTGGAAGGCTCTAAAGCGGATCTTGAAGTTACTTTGTGAGTATCTCGTATGAGTATCAACTAAATTCGCTGTCGAAGACCAATTTAGTCTTTACTGTGGGTTTAGGGGTTGATCCAAAGGGGTTGGACATGGTCAGGAAAATCTCCATCATCACTGTTCGATGAAATTTCCAACTTTGATTTTCTCATGCGTTGCCTCTGGTTGGAAATTTTAATTTCGGAAAGATCCCACACTTTTTCATACAAAACAATGAGATGTCCTGGTCTCCTTCGTCCCCAAATCTAGAAAATGTGATGGAAAACTCTCAAATTAATACCAGTCTCTTTGGACCTCTTCATTAGTTTTACCCTTCATGATTGGAAGTTCTAATATATAATCTAATTCTGTGGTCGTTTCTTTTGACGACATTTAGGGATAATAAATTTCTCTGTTTTTCTTCATTATTTTTCTGCCTCTCTCTAAAAAAAAACTATGTCCCTCACTACCTCCTTGATTCCTTTCTTATCAGGGAGTAATATTTAACCAAACTCGAGCGAGAACTCATTCTAGTGAATCCAAATGGTCAGTGACGTTTCATTGAGAACCAATGCTTTACCGGCCCCAAGATGACCATGCCATTTCGAATTAAATTGCAGCCCATGAAATTAAATTGCAGCCTATGAAATTAAATTGCAGCCTATTAAATTAAATTGAAACCCATGAAATTAAAGTGCAGCCCATGAAATTAAATTGAAACCCATGAAATTAAATTGCCGCCTATTAAATTAAATTGCAGCCTATGAAATTAAATTGCAGCCCATGAAATTAAATTTCAACCCGTGAAATTAAATTGCAGCCCATGAAATTACATTGCAGCCAATGAAATTAAATTTCACCCTATGAAATTAAATTGCAGCTCATGAAATTAAATTGCATCCCATGAAATTAAATTGCAACCCGTGAAATTAAATTGCAGCCCATGAAATTAAATTGCAGCCAATGAAATTAAATTGCAGCTCATGAAATTAAATTGCAGCTCATGAAATTAAATTGCAGCCCATGGAATTAAATTGCAGCCCATGAAATTAAATTGCAGCCCATGAAATTAAATTGCAGCCCATGAAATTAAATTGCAGCCCATGAAATTAAATTGAAGCCCATGAAATTAAATTGCATCCCATGTAGTCTAATAGATAAAGGACCAATTTGCACAATAAATGCCCCGTTTCGAATCTAGTCGAGATCGGACGAATGAAAAAGGAGATGCTGATAGAGGAAGGACCGCTCTCTTCGGGTGAAACCTCTCGCAATGCGACTTGTTAATGTCTATTTTAAAAAAATCAACACACAAAAGAGAATCGTGAGTTACCATCCAATTCCTCTTAGAAGACGAGATATCTGCTTCCGTTTCACAAATAAATTGATTCCGCCTCAACTCTAATGACCACTCTCCTTTACCCTTTGTTTCAGGCCTAAGCTGCAGCGGCTCTTTAGTTTCAGGAATATTTTACCACTGCAGTCGACCTGGGGTGTTAAGGACCGCTCATTTAATTCAACTAATAGACTTCAAGTTCCGAGGGGTGTTACATCATAACTGCCATACCCAAAGACTTTGCGATCGTATGCTCCAATAAGACACGATTAAGGACAATACTGAAAAGGGGAATAGAAAAATGAAATTAAGGATAAAGTAAAAATCAGTATATGTATCCATAGGTTATTGTAGGCAAGTTCCCAATCAATCTAAGGTCATTTAACGCATGGATCCAGCCTTTTGCGACTTCAAACAGATGCTACAATAGCGTTACCTTTATTCCACCTAAATGTCTGAAAGAAAAAAAAAACGAAATGACTCTATTGTATGGTTTTAGGCGTTAATGTAGATGGGGGAGGGGATAAGAGATCAAGTGGACGACGAACGGCCTCGAGATTACTCAATGTCTCCAAACATTTGGCTCGGATTCATGACTCGGACTTGCATATGAGGGAAGGAACCTGGCCACCGCTGGCGAACGCCGCGTTCCCATTGAGGACGGGATTTATTTATAGCAGGAACGAATAGCAATGTTGAAAAGGGAGATGGTATACATAGTGGTGGAGTAATGTGAAGTGAAAATGTAATGTACATAAGTAGGAAAATGAGGAAACCTCTTTGGGCAATAAGGACTGGAAAGAGGGAAGGAGGGCTGAAATTCTGGAAGCTCTGTTTCGCAACGAAATCACACTCGGTGGTTTGGCGATACAAGAACAAGGATGAGAACCGATAAAAGGGCGGGAAATATCAAAATTAGCAACAGGGAAACTTGATAAAGTTAAAAAAAGATCGAATTTCTGCAACTTTCTACACTAATGAGAACAAGGACAAGGAATTTTGATCCCTTTTTGCTTGTAGGGACGTTCATAATTTCTTTTAGGCGAGAGCCCTACTTTCCCGGTCCCGCCCATCAGAGAGCATCATGCAGGACGATGGATGGAGGATAATAAGAATAGAAAAAAACAAAACGATAAAAAGTGGCAAACCAACGATAGATTTCTTCCATTTTTTGAAAAAAGATCATAGAAAATGGGGAAAGTAGAGGAAGCATAGATATTTGAAAGGTATATATCCAGGTAGAGTAAAAAGGGGCGAGATAGAGAGAGAGAGAAAGAGAGAGATATACAGAGAGAGGGGGGAGGGGAAGCGGGACGCCGCGCAAATCTCTTGTTCCCTTCTCCATTAAAGGTAGGTCCAGTTTCAGGGGAAATAGCATAAATGCTCGTGCGCAACACACATTGCTGCTCATTCTCATTCTTTCGTACATACACCACACATATTTCAAATACGCCTTTGAGGCGCCTTTACACATCCGGATTGAACAGTACTCTAATGACGCAATCCTCAATACAATTTCCTACTAGTAGAATAAAAGAGAGAGAGAGAGAGAGAGGTGGGAGAGAGGAGAAGGGGAGATAGATGGCTGAGAGAGGAGTCACAAGGAGTCACCAGAAGTTCTCCTGGTTGGTACCCCCGCTCTAGTATACAAAGTTAAATCCCTCTTTCCCTCCCTCCCTCTGGGTGGAAACTCTGTCGCTTTCTCTGACTCTGTTAGAAATCTGGGCGTTGTGTTTGATGAGCATCTCTCCTTCAAGCCCCACATCCACAATATTAGTAAATCTTCCTTTTGTTTCCTCCTTAACTTCTCCCACTTCGCTCTCACTTCGATCGCCAAAGTCTTGAGACTGCTGTCCACGCCTTCATTACTGTAACTCTCTTCTTGTAAATCTACCATCTTCCTCTCTACGTCCCCTTTCAGCTAGTCCAGAACTACGCTGCTCGACTACTCCTTCGTCGCTCTCGTTTCTCCCCTTCTAAGCCCCTGCTTCAGGAACTGCACTGGTTACCTGTCAGTTATGGTTCTCATTTCAAGATTCTTCTCTTCACTTTCAAGGTCCTTCACCAAAAGGCCGCAACCTACCTTTCCTCTACCCTTTCCCAATGTCTCGCCCCTCAGGCCCTTCGGTCATCTCATGCTCCTCTCCTGAATACTTCTCGCTCGTCCCTCAGCTCAATGGGCGACCGCTCCTTCTCAGTATGTGCCCCAAAGCTTTGGAATGCTCTTCCAGCCGAAATTAGATCTGCTGCTTCACTTACCACTTTCAAGCGACTCCTGAAAACGCATCTGTTCAGGATTGCCTACTCACTCACCTGATCTTAGCCCACAGCCGAACGTGCGCTCTGTGAAGGCCTCCGGCCTTGAAGAGCGTATTATAAGATTTTTTTATTATTATTATTAATAGTAGTACTTCAAAGGATATTGCTGACCATACCGTGGAGGTACTATTTTGCGAAGGCCCTAACCTATAGCTTAAGAGAAATCATAGCACAGGCGAAGGCTCTCCCCTCCCACCTCTTCCACCCGCTTTTGCGGGCCAGAAAGCTGGGGAGAAAAGGGAGAAATATATAGATATATATATAGAGAGAGGGGGAGAGAGAAACAGGTAGAAATAAAAAAGGGAGAGAGAAAGAAAGAGAGAAATAGAGAGAGAGAGAGGTAAAGAGAGAGATATGAAGACAAAGACGGGGAGAGTGAGGGAAGAAATAGAGAGGGGAGGAAGTAAAATGAGGTAGAGTGAGGGAATATTGAAAGTGAGGAAAGAGAGTTAGAGGGGGCTAGGGAAAAGAGAGATAAGAAAGAGAGGGGGAAATGAGAGATAACGAGGGGGAGAGATGGGTCGAAAGAAGAAGAGAGCGGAAGAGAGGGTGGTGAGAGAGTGGAGTTGTGATAAAGGTGAGGGAGAGGGGAAGGATGAGATAGATGGAGAGAGAGACTGGGAGAGGGAGAGAGAGATGGACTGGAAGACTGTTTGTGAAATAAAGATATAGTGTATGAGACAAGGTGTGTGTGCGAGATAATTTTTGTGAGAATGTGAGAGAGTGTGTATGGAAGAGGGTGTGTGTTTTTATAGAAAGTGTGTGTCAGAGAAAGTAGCTTGAGGGAGAGATAGTGTGCCAAGGAGAGGTGCTAGAGTGTGAGTGTGTGCGTGTGTTAGAAGGAGAGAATAAGAGCGACAAACTGAGAGTGTAAAAGTGTAGAATGATATAGAGTGCGTGTGTTAGTGTGTAAGAGTGTTTGTGAGATAGAGAGTGCTGGTGTGTGTGAGATATAGATTGTGTGATAGTGTGAGAGTATGCGAGAGAGTGTGTGTGTGTGACTGAGAGAATAAGTGAGTGAGTGAGAGAGAAAGAATGAAAGAGAAATAATGTGAGAGAATGAGTTAGAGGGGAGAAAATTGAAAATAGAATGAGAGAGAGTAACAAGGAGTAACAAGGGAAGAAGAAAAGAAAGACAAAAAGGGAAAGAAGAAAGAGGAAGAGAGAGAAATAGAAGAACAAAAGGTAGAAGTTATTGAAAAGGATGACAAGGGGGAAAAGATGATACAAAAGAAGAAGAAGAAGAAGAATGAAAAAAAAGACTGAAAAGACCATGACGGAGAAGAGAGATGAATCGGAGAGCTTGCCTCCAAAAATAAAGACTCCGAGCTCAGCAGGCAAATGTGCCAGGGTCAGCCTTGTGGGTGATTCCCAGGCACGGGGCCTGCAGCCCCTGCTAGCGGCCCGCCTCCGCACAAGCGTTAAGGTGAGCTGCCTCCCAGGCTGTGGGAATAAGCAGATAAGAGCTGAGGCCGTGAAGTCTCAGATTTCTGAAACTTCAGTCGTTGCCCTTATGGTAAGTGGCAACGACCTCTGCCTTAGAGGAGGTAGGGTAGGCCCTACAGGCGAGATTAGGAAGACGTTTATGGGCTCTGTCGACGACTGTGGATTGAAAACCCGCAGACGCGTCGTGGTGGGGATGCTCCCGAGGTGGGGTCCAAGCCGGACTGCCCACGTGAGGAACATGTCGCTAAACCGGCGCCTTGCAGACCTCTGTACGGCGGAGGGTGTCCTTTTTGTCGACCCGTACGCCGTATTCTATGGTAGAAAAGACCTCTACCAAAGATATGGGGTGCACCTCTCCTTTAAGGGCAAGGCTTTCCTAGCCAACCTCATCCAGGATGTCGTGGAGCGCACCCAAATGAGTGTCCGGCCCATTGGGAAGGCGGACGTACGCCAGTACGCCCGAGTCACTCCCCAAACAACCTACTCGGAGTTTGTCAAAAATGGTGCCACCGCGACAACCAAGAAGCCGGGAAACGGAAGAGTATAGGGGGGCCTACATTAGGGGACTCCCTGAAAGTTCTTCTGTTCAATGAAAGGTCCATCAGGAACAAGTTTCCTGAGCTCCGTGGCCTCGTAGCGACGGAAGAACCCAAAATGGTAGCCATAACAGATTTGTGGTTAAAAACATCAAACCGAGACTTTGAAGGCGAATTCACGGTTCCTGGCTACCAACTCTTCCATAAAGATAGGCCAGACAGAGAGAGTGGCGGTGTAATGTTGTATGTCAAGGATACAATCAAATCTACGAACTCCAACATTATATCCAATCACGAGCTCCTAGGCGTTGACCTAGAGATAGGTCCTGTCAGATACAGGACCCTACTGCTTTACAGACCCCCTTCCCAACCCGTTGAGAAGGAAAGGGAACTGTACCAGCTGCTGAGTGAGCTTGTTCAAGGCAGAGTGTGCATCGTTATGGGCGACTTCAACAGACAAGTTGACTGGGAAACCATAGCAGCCTGTGGCGAGAGCGCGCTACTCCTGGAGTTCGCCAACAACGAGTTCCTTACTCAATGGGTCAGAGAACCGACGGGAGGAGAAAATATCCTCGACTTGGTCTTCACCTCTGAGGATGATATCGTTGAGGATCTCTCTGTAGGCGAAGAGCTCGGTGGCAGTGATCACCAGCTAATTAGATTTAATGTCAAGATCCCGAAGGTAGGGTCTGTTGCCAGTCAATCAAGGAAACTTGACTTGAGAAGAGCGGACTTTGCGAGCCTTCGTGCTGGGCTGACTGATGTAAGGCTAGCGGTAAGCGAAGATGTTAAGGATTCGTGGAACAATTTCAAAACCATATTCATAAGTCTTCAATCAAGTTGCATCCCTCTGAAATGCCTCCGTCTGTCTTCTGTTCAACCAAAGTGGTTTAATCGAGAAATCGGCCAACTGCTTAGGGAGAAGAGAAATGCGTACCAGCGTTTGAAGATCTCGGGTGCCTTTGACGAGTACCGGAGGCTAGCCAGAAGAGTGAAGTCCAGCATAAGGGCGGCTAAGCGGTCTGACGAACTCCGAGTGGCGAAACTCTGCAAGGAGAATCCCAAGGAGTTCTTCGGCTATGTAAATAGCCGTAAACCAATCCATCGTAGGATTGGGCCCTTAGTGGACGAGGAGGGTGCATTAACTCAGTCAGATGCAGGAAATGCTAACCTGCTCAATGATACTTCTCTTCAGTGTTTACTAAAGAGTGTGGTCCTATCCTCCAGCCCACGGATTCCTACTCGGGGAAGAAGCTGGAGGTAATGGACTTCACTGAAGGAGAAATAAAGACAAAAGATCGCTGACCTAAAGACAAATAAGTCCCCCGGACCGGTCGGGTTTCTATCCAAGGTGTTATGGAAAGTGTGCGATGAAGTATCACGACATCTGTGCGCTATCTTTAACATGTCAGTCCAGACCGGATGCGTTCCTAGAGACTGGCGTAAGGCGGAGGTGACTCCGATCTTCAAGACAGGAGACCCCAGCCATCCGTCCAACTACCGACCCATCAGTTTGACTTCGATAGTCGGTAAACTCATGAAAAGCATGATAGTGGACAAGATAACGTCTTATTTAGAGTCAAACCTGCTACTGAAGAGTTCCCAGCACGGCTTCCGAAGGCAACGGCCATGCCTGGCGAACCTTGTGGAATTCTTCCACTTCGTGTTCAGTGAGCATGATCGAGACAAGGCGGTGGATGTTGTGTACCTTGACTTTCAAAAGGCCTTTGACAAGGTACCACACCGCCGCCTTCTCCGGAAAGGCGTGCGCAGGGCATAGGCGGCAAGGTAGCAGGTTGGATAGAGAGCTGGCTAAGTGACAGACGGCAACGCGTAGTGGTGAATGGTCGGGCCTCTGAATGGGCGCCCGTATCTAGCGGTGTCCCTTAAGGTTCCATCCTGGGACCACTACTGTTTATTATCTATGTCAACGACAAGGACGGAGACATGATTGCCAAAATCTCCAAATCTGCCAACGACACCAAGCTTGGTATCAATGTGGTAAAGGAGGGGAACACTGCCAGCCTCCAAGAAGACCTTCAAAGGATTGGGGAGTGGTCGGACACGTGGCAAATGCCTTTTAACGTGAACAAATGCAAAGTAATGCATATCGGTCACCGAAACCATAAATCTCAGTACTTCCTTAAGGGAACTGCCCTTGAATCGAGCGACACTGAGAAGGACTTAAGTGTTACTATCACTAGCGACCTCAAGTTCTCGAAACAGTGCATCGAGGCAGAGAAGAAAGCCCAAAGGATGTTAGGCTACATAAAGCGCCAGTTTGGATACCGTAACAAGGAGATAGTACTTTGTCTGTACAACTCTCTCGTTCGGTCGCACCTGGAGTATGCCGTACAATTTTGGAGTCCTTCATTTCGAAAGGACTTTGCAAGGTTGGAACGCGTACAAGCTAGGGCAACCAAACTGATTCCCTCTATCCGACATAAAGGTTATGAGGATAGACTAAGGGAATTAGATCTGTTCTCGCGGAAACCCGTAGACTGCGTGGTCAGCTCATCGAAGTTTTCAAAATACTTCGAGGGTTCGACAATGTTGACTACCGGGATATTTTCACACTGAGTGACAACAGAACGCGCAATCACGGTTTCAAACTTGAACTGAAGCGTTACAACCGCAATCTGTGTGGAAATTTTTCACCTACAGTATTGACGGTAAGTGGAACAAACTTCCAGTGGGAGTTGTCAACAGTGAATCTGTTGACCAGGTTAAGTCAAGACTAGACAAAGTCTGGAAAAGTGGCCGTTTAGGGACTCAAAACAATTGAGCAGCCATGTGCCTACTCGATTGCTAGTCCAAAGGTACCCTTTTTAAATCGACCGTAAGGTCTCCTATGGTACTTTCTCTCCTTGTAACTCCTTGTAACTACCCTAGAAGACCTTACGGTCCATTCAATGAGGGTACCTTTGGACTAGCAGGCGAGCGGGCACATCTCTGCTCAAATGCTTTACGTCCTTTCACGGCCATTTTTTAAGACCCTGTCTAATCTTGACTTGAACTGGTCAACAGATTCACTGTTGACAACTTCCACTGGAAGTGCGTTCCACTTACCGCAGATACTGTGAGTGAAAAAATTTCCACACAGATCGCGGTTGTAACGCTTCAGTTCAAGTTTAAAGCCGTGATTTCTTGTTCTGCTCTCAGCAAGTGTGAAAATATCCCTGTAGTCAACATTGTTGAACCCTCGAAGTATTTTGAAAACTTCGATGAGCTGACCACGCAGTCTACGGGTTTCCAACGAGAACAGATCTAATTCCCTTAATCTATCTTCATAACTTTTATGTATGATAGAGGGAATCAGTTTGGTTGCCCTGGCTTGCACGCGTTCCAATCTCGCGATGTCCTTTCAAAATGAAGGACTCCAAAATTGTAAGGCATACTCCAGGTGCGACCGAACGAGGGAGTTGTACAGACAAAGTACTATCTCCTTGTTCCGATATCCAAACTGGCGCTTTATGTAGGCTAGCATCCTTCGGGCCTTTTTCTCCGCCTCAATGCACTGTTTCGAGAACTTGAGGTCACTAGTGATTGTTACCCCCCAAGTCATTCTCAGTGTCACTCGATTCAAGAGCAGTGCCCTTAAGGATATACTGAGATTGGGGATTTCGGTGGCTGATATGCATCACTTTGCATTTGTTCACTTTAGATTGTATTTGCCACGTGTCCGACAACTCCCCAATCTTCCTAAGATCTTCCTGCAGGCGAGCAGTATTTCCATCCTTTGCAACTTTCATACCAAGCTTGGTATCGTCGGCAAATTTAGAAATCTTGGCAACCATGTCACCGTCCATATCGTTGACGTAGATGATAAATAGTAGTGATCCCAGGACAGAACCTTGAGGCATCCCGCTAGTAACGGGCACCCACCCAGAAGCCTGTCCATTCACTACCACCCGTTGCCGTCTGCCACTTAGCCAGTTCTCTATCCAACCGGCTACTTTTCTGTCTATGCCCAGCGCTCACACTTTCCGGAGAAGGCGGCGGTGTGGTACCTTATCAAAGGCTTTCTGAAAGTCTAAGTAGACCACATCCACCGCCTTGTCCCGATCGTGCTCACTGAAGACGAAGTGGAAGAATTCCACAAGGTTCGTCAGGCATGACCGTTGCCTTCGGAAGCCGTGCTGGGAACTCCTCAGTAGCAGGTTTGACTCTAAATGCGAAGTCATTTTGTCTACCATCATGCTTTCCATGAGTTTACCAACTATCGAAGTCAGACTGATAGGTCGGTAGTTTAACGGTTGGCTACGGTCTCCTTTCTTGAAGATAGGAGTCACCTCCAACTCACGCCAGTCTCTAGGAACGCATTCGGTCCGGATTGACATGTTGAAGATTGTGCTCAGGTGTCGTGACACTTGATCGTGCACTCCTTTCAACACTTTAGTTAGAAACCCATCCGAACCAGGTGACTTATTCGTCATTAGGTCAGTGATCTTCTTTTTTATTACCCCTTTGGTGAAGTCCATATCCTCCAGCTTTTCCCCCGAGTAGGAATCCATTGGATGGAGGATGGGACCACACTCTTCAGTAAACACTGAAGAGAAGTAGTCGTTGAGGAGGTTAGCATTTTCTGCATCTGAATTGTTTAATGCCCCCTCCTCATTTCTCAAAGGGCCAATCGTTCGACGGATTGGCTAACGGCTGTTCACATATCCAAAAACCTCCTTGGGATTCTCTTTACAGAGTCTCGCCACTCGGAGTTCCTCAGACCGCTTAGCCGCCCTTATGCTGGACTTCACTTTCCTATCTAGATACCGGTATTCGTCAAAGTCATCCGAAATCTTCGCTTGCAGGTACACAGTTCTCTTCTCTCTAAGCAGTTGGCCGATTTCTCGAGTAAGCCAATTTGGTTGAACAGAAGACCGATGGGGACATTTCAGAGGGATGAAACGCGATTGAAGACTCATGAATATGGTTTTGAAACTGTTCCACGAGTCTTCAACAGCCTCGCACTCTTCTAGCCTAGCGTCAGTCAGTCCAGCGCGTAGACCTGCAAAGTCTGCTCTTCTCAAATCAAGTTTCCTCGATTTACTAGTTGCAGGCTCTGCCGTGGGGACTTTGATTACAAATCTAATTAGTCGGTGGTCACTGCCACCGAGCTCTTCGCCATCAGAGAGGTCCTCAACGATGTCATCCTCAGAGGTGAACACCAAGTTGAGGATAATGTCTCCTCTCGTTAGCTCTCTCACCCATTGAGTCAGGAACTCGTTGTTCGCGAACTCCAGGAGTAGTGCGTTCTCGCCACAGGATTCTCTCGTTTCCCAGTTAACTTGTGTGTTGAAATCACCCATGGCGATACGCACTCTGTCTTTGACAAGTTCCCCTAGCAGCTGGTACAGATCTCTGTTCTTTTTAACGAGTTGGGCAGGAGGTCTATAAAGCACCAGGGTCCTGTATTTGGCAGGACCTATCTCTAGGTCAACACCTAGTAGTTCATGGTCGGATACGATGTTGCAATCCGTCGAGTTGAGAGTATCCTTGACATACAACATCACACCGCCACCCTCTCTGTATGGCCTATCTCTTAGGAAGAGCTAGTAACCGGGAATCGTGAATTCACCTTCAAAATCTCGGCTTGAAGTTTTTATCCACGACTCCGTTATGACCACTGTGATAGAACGGGTTAAAAACGCGTTAATTTTAACCCCTATCACATATTATTTAAAACCACGATCCTCCCACGTGCATCTTTGCTTCGAAGCTTGGCGCCTTATCACAGCCACCGGATGTCAATGTTTAAACAAGGAGGTTATCGTCCCCCCATTTGCCCCCATACGCCGACCTCGCCTGATTGAGTTAGGCTTATGGACAGATAAGGCATTGTTTCCAGCCTTGGCTGTGCATTCCCTCGAAGTTCCCACTCCATTGTCCCCCACGCCAAGGGAGTGTCTCGACTATTTAGATCGAAAATTTACCACTAAGATCAGATTGGAGATCCAGATTTTCGTCGTGAAACATCACCACGACCCTCTCTCCCTTTGTGTGCCAGGGGACCTCGACCTCGAGATTCACCATCACTTGTCCAGAAGGAGGACAATATCCCTTGAGTGCCAAAGGTTCGAGCCTTTCTTGACGCCAAGTCCTCAAGGCTTCCCCCTCGTTGTTCAGAAAGAGAACAACGTAAGAACAGCCATTGTTCTTTTGAGCACTTCGCCAAGAAACGGTTCTCACTCTTCCCCCTTGTTGTTCAGAGGAGAACAACATTAGAACAACCATTGTTCTTGAGCCCATAAACAAGAGACGGTTCTCACCCCCCCCTCCCTGTTGTTCAGAAGAGAACAACGTAGAACAGCCATTGTTCTTTTGAGCTCTTCGCCAAGAAACGGTTCTCCCCTTTCCCCCTTGTTGTTCAGAGGAGAACAACATTAAAACAGCCATTGTTCTTGAGCCCGTAGACAAGAGACGATTCTCACCCCCCTTCCCGGTTGTTCAGAAGAGAACAACGTAGAACAGCCATTGTTCTTCAAGCCGTTCGTCGAGAAACGGTTCTCAATCCCAAGACGCCACGTCAGGATCATCTTATTCCCCCTCCTTCGGCTGGAACTCGCCAGCGGACCGAAAATTCCTTCACGTCGCCTTCCACTGCACCACTAGTATAAAGTTACGTAAGCCAAACGTCACCTTTGAGTACTTAACCCTTTTTTCAATTCTATCCTGTGCTTTAAATGGTTTAGCGAACCATCCCATCCCTTTAACTCTATATTTGTTTTACCTTTTTAAATCCTTTAATCCTTGGATTAGCCCGAGCCCCCACGACCCTTTCCATTCTCTGTTTATGTCAATATTTTCCGTCTTGTGGTTGTTGATAGTTATTATTAATAAAACTCTATTTTATTAATGATAGCAATATTATTATCCTTGAGCTCAGTTCCACTTCTTAAGCATATCGAAGATACATAATATCGGCCCGCCAGACATTAACGCACTCTTAAGATAATTAAAGAAGTTCCCTCAACGAATAGTTATATATGGTATATCGTCGAGAGTCCATTCTACGACATATATATATATATATATATATATATATATATATATATATATATATATATATATATATACTATTTAAATATTGTATCAGGTTTGTAAGGTTTAACGCTATATCTTTGCAAACACTGGTCTCAGTCGAGTAAAGCATAGTGTTATTCGTTATAATAATAGAGTATTAGTAGTTCCCTTTTGTTTTAACGATTGCTATCCCCTTTTTTGAAACTTAAGAAGCTGGAGTAGCTCAAGGAACTGCTATAATAATTTGTTTGTGTTTTTTTTGTAATTTTAGTCAGTGGTTATTCAGATCGAGAAACCAAGTACGAATAGGTCAGTGCCCATATTTAGGTAGGCTAATTCTATAGAAGGCATAATTCTTGTTGCAAGGAATTTTAGTTTGTTGACTATTGCGCCCCCAAGTGCAAAGATGACTCAGTTCGAAATCTTTAAAGCGCAAGGAGAATCCTTGGGACTCTCCGGAAAAGAAATAATTGAGTACGTTCAAGAGGAGCAAAGAACAGAAAGAGAAAGAGAAATACTATGAGAAGAACGAGAGAGAGAAATACAACGAGAAGAACGAGAAAGAGAAATCCAACGAGAAGAAAGAAAAATCCAAAGAGAAGAACGAGAAAAAGAAATCCAACGAGAAGAAAGAGAAATCCAAAGAGGAGAACGAGAAAGAGAAATCCAACGAGAAGAAAGAGAAAGAGAATTTCAACGAGAAGAAAGAGAGGAACGGATAAGACAAGCTGAGCTCTCACCATCAGATTGAATTAGCTCTTTTGAAGCAGAGATACAGTCCTCCAGTTCCCGTTCCGAAGCTCCCCCCAATCTCTCACTAAAGCTCCCCAATTTCAAGGATGGAGAGGATTTCGGAGCATTTTCAGCCCACTTTGAAAAGATCCTCAAAATCAATAACATGGATCTGGAGGCTGAAGGTGTAGCCAGATTACTTCCCCTGTTAAATTGCAAATTGCGCGAAATTTTTATATCTTTACCACCTGAGTGTACAATTAACTACAGCACCTTAAAAGCTGAGTTATTGGCCGCTCATAATATGACTCCCGATTTCTACCGCCAAGAATTTCGAGGAGGTCGTATTAAACCCGGACAAACGTTCCGTCAATTCGGATACATTCTTCAGAGGAATTTTAAATTTTGGTTAGAATCCTCAAAGGTTGATCCCAACTACGAGTCCTTAACAGACTTCGTGTTGCGAGATCAATTTTTGGCGTCTCTCCCGACGGAGATCCGCGCGTTCGTCAAGGATCTTCGGTGCCAGACCTTTAAAGAATGTACCGAGGAAGCGGATGTCTATGCCGCCAGCCATAATTTATACCCAAATGAGAATCAAACTTCTCACCAATCCCCCTACAAGGAAAGAAGGAAGGATTCACGCCCCTTCACAGGAAAATCGACGAAGTTTCCGAGCCCCGTAAAACCCCAAAACTTCTTTCCCCAAAACCAACAACGGGACTCCAAACCTCCCGTTAAGATTTCTCCTCCATCTCTCTTCCCGAAGCGACCAATCATATGCTTCACCTGTGGTGTAGAAAACCCCATGAGCTGGAATTGCCCCCGAAATTCTAGGCTTAAAAGCGGACCAGCCCACCAAGTTCACCAGATTAATGCAACCCCTGCTCCCCCGGTGGTGCAGACCCAAGCAGAAACTTCTCCCTCCCCCCCCGTCAGGCCACCAGGTAAATTTTATTTTTGATAAAAGTTCATCGGGAACTTTGAAATTTGAGGAGGGCAGCGTGAACGGCTGTCGAGTATCGACTCTCGACAGGGATACAGGATGTACGTGTTTCATCGTGCCCGACGAACTCCTACCCCCAGTGGACCCTAACCACGAAAAATTTGCGGTGGTACATGACTACCTTGGGCGGCGAACAGATTCCCCGTCGTTAGATGTTACCTGCAGTGTCAATATTATGATTGTTGGGCTGAAGTCATTTCAGCACCCATACAATTCTGTTCCGTACTTATAGGACAGAGCCCCCAAGTAAGTTCCGACCCTGTGTCTCAGGCCGCCCTTTTTAAATCCTTTAATCCTCGGATTAGCCCGAGCCCCCACGACCCTTTCCATTCTCTGTTTATGTCAATATTTTACGTCTTGTGGTTGTTGATAGTTATTATTAATAAAACTCTATTTTATTAATGATAGCAATATTATTATCCTTGAGCTCAGTTCCACTTCTTAAGCATATCGAAGATACATAATATTGGCCCGCCAGACATTAACGCACTCTAAAGATAATTAAAGAAGTTCCCTCAACGAATAGTTATATATGGTATATCGTCGAGAGTCCATTCTACGACAGCCACTATCTCAGGTTCTTCTGATGCTACGAGGCCACGGAGCTCAAGAAACTTGTTCCTGATTTACCTCGCATTGAACAGAAGAACTTTGAGGGAGTCCCCTAGTGTAGGACTCCCTACGCTCTTCCGTTTTTCCGGCTTCTCTGTTTTCGTGGTCACACCCTTTTTGACGACCTCCGAGAAGGTCGTTTCAGAAGTGACACGGGCGTGCTGGTGCACATCCGCTTTCGCACTGTTTCAAACGCTCCTTTGGGTGCGTTCCACGACATCTTGAATTAGGTTGGCGAGAAAGACCTTCCCTTTAAAGGAGAGATGTACCCCGTCCCTTTGGTAGAGGTCGTATCTACCGATAAAGGTACGATAGGGGTCCACGAAGAAGCCTCCTTCTGCCGTGCAGAGATCCGCCAACCTTCCGATCGCTGCGACGTTTCTCTCGTGAGCGGTTCGGGATGGACCTCTTCTTGGAAGCATCCCAACCACGACACATTTGCGGGTTTCCAGCCCTCTCTCATCCACGGCTCTCATCACCGTTTGGATGGTCTTACCACTGAGGCCAACCTTACTCCCTCTGAGGGAGAAGTCGTTGCCACTCACCATCAGAGCAACAACTGAATTCTCAGAAATCTGAGCTTTCTCTGCCTCTACTCTGATGTTGTGGTTACCCCGTCCTGGCAGGCAGCTTACCTTCACGCTAGTGCGAAGGCGGGCCGCTAGCAGCGGTTGCAGATCCCGTGTTTGCGAGTCACCAATGAAGGTGACCTTCGGACACTTGGTCTCTGAAGACGGGGTCTTCCTTTTTGGAAGAGGCCTTCCCTTTCCTCTTTACTCTCCACATTCTTATCCTTCTTTTTCTTCTTGTTTATCTGTTTTTCTTCTATTTTTGGTTCTTCTTCTTTTGTTTCAACTTTATTCTTTTTCTTTTTTCTTCTTTTTCCTTTCTTCTTTTTCTCTTTTTCTCTCACCTCAGCTAGCTTAGCCTCAGATGATGCCGGAATCTCGGCTTGGGTACCAGGGGATTCCGACGCGTCAGTGGGCGGCGCCTCTTCTAGGCATCGAATCTGAGCTGAGTGAAGGGCTTCGAGGTTCTCCACCTTTCTCTCAAGAATTTTAGCTCTCTCCTCTGAGGCTCTCTAGAGGTCTTTCAGGTTCTTCACCTCTCGCGTCAATATACAGGTAGTGCAGATACTTTCCGGGCTGCATTTTGAGTAGCAGCCCTCCGAAAAGTCAACCTACCACTTTTCTAACTGGCATGTTGCACAGTTGTGTTTTAGACGAACGGGTCCTTTTTTGCTTGTAATGAGAAAGAGAGAGAATCATAGAGAGAGAGGATGATAGAGAATGTTACAGATAGAGATTGGGAGAAAGGTGGATCTAGGGAGAGAGGGGGAGGGAGAAGAGATGAGAGAGATAAAGGGCTAAAGAAGGGGGAGATATAGGGTGAGAGAGAAGGGGAGAGAGGGTAGAAGAAAGGGGGGGGGAGGTAGGACAGAGGCCAGTGATAGCTAAAGAGAGTGGGAGAGAGAAACGAGGTACGGGAGAGAATGGGGGACAGAGATGGAGGCGATAAGAGATGAGGGGTGGGATAGAGAGGGGGAGGGGGAGAGCGAGAGAGGGGGAAATTGAAAGAGAGGGGAGATTGAGAGGGGAAGATTGGGGAGACAGATAGAACGAAGAAAAAGTCGGAGGTAAAAATGGACAGAGAGCGGGTAGATAAGAGGTGTGAGAGTGTGTAATTGAGAGTGTATGAGAAAGGGAGAAAGTGTTTGAGAGAGTTGTGAGAGTGTGTAATTGCGAGTGTATGAGAAAAAGTGTATGAGAAAGAGTGTATGAGAGAGAGAGTGTGTGTGCGAGAGAGAGAGAAATTGTGTTAGTGTGTTCGAGATACTGCGTGTATGTTATAGAGAAAGTGTTTATGGTTGTGTGTGAGAGATATTGTATCATGGTGTGAAAGTTTGAGAGATATATAATGAATGAGATAGAGATAATAAGAGAGATATAGAATGAGAAAAAGAGAGAGAATGACAGAGAGAAGTTGTAGAAGGAAATAAAGAGCTGCAAGGAGCTATAAGGAAGAGAAGTACCCTAGGAGGCCTTACGGTCCATTCAAAGAGGGTACCTTTGGACTAGCCATCGAGCAGGCACAGTTCTGCTCAACGGCTTACGTGCCTAAACGGCCACTTTTCAAAACTTTGTCCAGTCTTGACTTGAACTGATCAACAGAATTGCTGTTGACGACTTCCACTGGAAATGGGTTCCAGCTACCACAGATGCTGTATGTGAAAAATTTCCTACACGGATCGCGGGGGTAAGGCTTCAGCTCAAGTTTGTAGCCGTGATTTCTAGTTCTGCCCTCACTAAATTGGAAGACATCAGTGTAGTCTACATTGTCGAAGCCTCGAAGTATTTTAAACACTTCAATAAGCTGACCACGCAGTCTCCGGGTCTCCAAAGAGAACAGATTTAGTTCCCTTAATCTATCATCGTAACTTTTGTGTCTGATAGAGGGAATCAGTTTGGTTGCCCTGGCTTGCCCACGTTCCAATCTCGCGATATCATTTCGAGACGAAGGACTCAAAAATTGTACGGCATACTCCAGGTGCGGTCGGACAAGTGAATTGTACAAACAGAGTACTATTTTCTTGTTTCGATATCCAAACTGGCGCTTTATATATCCTAACATCCTTTGGGCCTTTTTCTCCACCTCAATGCACTGTTTCGAAAACTTGAGGTCACTAGTGATTGTTACCCCCAAGTCCTTCTTAGTGTCGGTTGATTCAATAGCAGTGCCATTAAGGATATACTGAGGTTGGGGGTTTCGGTGGCCGATATGCATCATTTTGCATTTGTTCACGTTAAATGGCATTTGCCACGTGTCCGACCACTCCCTAATTTTCCAAAGATCATCTTGAAGGCGGGCAATATTTCCTTCCTTTGCGACATTCATACCAAGCTTAGGATCATCGGCAAATTTATAAATCTTCGCCTCCATGTTACCGTCCATGTCTTTGACGTAGATGATTAATAGTAGTGGTCCCAGGACAGAACCTTGAGGAACAATGCTAGTAACGTGCACCAACCACTCAGAAGCCTGGCCATTTAACACTACCCGTTGCCGTCTGCCGCTTAGCCAGTTCTCTATTCAACTTGCTACATTTCGATCTACGCCCAGCGCACGCACTTTCGGAAGGAGGCGGTGGCATGGTATCTTATCGAAGGCTTTTTGAAAGTCTAAGTAGATAACACCCACCGCCTTATCCCGGTCGTGCTCACTAGAAACGAAGTGGAAGAATTCCACAAGTATCGTTAGGCATGACCGGTGCCTTCGGAACCCATGTTAGGAACTTCTCAATCACAAGTTGGACTCTAAATATGACGTCATTTTGTCCACCAAGATGCTTTTCCTGAGTTTACCGACTATTGAGGTTAAGCTAATAGGTCGGTAGTTCGACGGCTTGCTAGGGTCTCCTTTCTTGAAGATAGGAGTCACCTCCGCTTCACGCCAGTCTCTTGGAACGCATCCGGTCTGGATTTACAGGTTGAAGATTATGCTCAGATGTTGTGACACTACATCGCGCACTTCTTTCAACACTTTAGGTAGAAACCCGTCCGGGCCAGGGGACTTATTTGTCTTTAGATCAGTGATCTATTTTCTATTTCCCCTTGGGTGAGGTCCATTTCCTCCAGTTTTTCCCCCGAGTAAGAATCCGTGGACTGGGGGATGAGACCACATTCTTCAGTAAACACTGAAGAGAAGTAGTCGTTGAGGAGGTTATCATTTTCTGCATCTGAGTGCTTTAATGCCCCTTCCTCATTCACTAAAGGGCCAATTGTTCGATGGATTGGTTTACGGCTGTTTACATAACCAAAGAACTCCTTGGGATTCTCCTTGCAGACTCTCACCACTCGCAGCTCCTCGGCACGCTTTGCCGCCCTTATGCTGGACTTCACCCTCCTAGCTCGCCTACGGTACTCTTCAAATTCTCCAGAAATCTTTGAATGCCGGTACACCGTTCTCTTCTTCCTCAGCAGTTGACCGATTTCTCGATAAAACCACTTTGGTTGAACGGAAGACTGACCAAGGCTTTTCAAAGGGATGAAACGTGATTAAAGACTCATGAACGTAGTTTTGAATCTATTCCACGAATCTTCAACATCTTCGCACACTTCTAGCTTCACATTAGTCAATCCAGCACGAAAACCCGCAAAGTCTGCTCTTCTCAAATCAAGTTTCCTCGATTTACTAGTCGCAGACTCTACCTTGGGGACCTTGACTATAAATCTGACTAGTCGGTGATCACTGCCACCGAGCTCTTCGCCTACCGAGAGATCCTCAACGATGTCATCCTCAGAGGTGAAAACCAAGTCGAGGGTATTATTGCCTCTCGTCGGCTCTGTCACCCATTGAGTCAGAACTCGTTGTTCGCGAACTCCAAGAGTAGTGCGTTCTCGCCACAGGTTTCTCTCCTGTATTTAGCAGGACCTATGTCTAGGTCAACACCTAGTAGCTCGTGGTCGGATACAATGTTGCAGTTCGTCTATTTGAGCCTATCCTTGACATACAACATTACACCACCACCCTCACTGTCTAGCCTATCTTTTTAAAAGAGTTGGTAACCGAGAATCGTGAATTCACCTCCAAAATCTTGGTTTGAGGTTTTCACCCACGACTCTTTTATGGCTACCATTGCAGGTTCTTCCGTCGCTATAAGGCAACGAAGTTCAAGAAACTTGTTCCTGATCGACCTTGCATTAAACAGAACTTTGAGGGAATCCCTGGATGTAGGACTCCCTACGCTTTTTCGTTTCGCGGCTTATTTGTTGGCGAGGAGGCACCCCTCTTTGCGACCTCTGAGAAGGTCGTTCCAGGAGTGACACGGGTGTAGCGGCGTACGTCCGCCCTCACTCTGGGCCGAATACTCTTTTGGGTCCTCTCTACGACATCTTGGATCATGTTCGACAGAAAGGCCTTTCCTTTAAAGGAAAGATGTACCCCATCCATTTAGTAGAGATCATTCCTACAATAAAAGGTGCGGTACGGGTCCACAAAAAAGACTTTCCCTGCCGTACACAAATCTGCCAGGCGCCGGTTCAAAGAGACGTTCATCGAGTAAGCGGTTCCTGTTGGACCTCTCCTCAGGAGCATCCCGACCACAACACGCATGCAGATTTTCAGCCACTGGGGCGTCCACGGCGCCCATTACCGTGTGGAGGATTTTATATGTAAGGCTTACCCTACCTACTCTCAGGTAGAGATCGTTGCCACTTACCATCAGAGCAACAACTGAGCTCTCAGAAATCTGAGATTTCTCCGCCTCTACTCTGATGTGGTGGTTACCCCGTCCTGGCAGGCAGCTTACCTTCACACCAGTGCGAAGGCGACCCGCGCACATTTGTCTGCAGACGACCAAGTCTTTCCTTTCGGAAGCGACTTGCCAGTGGCCTCTTCTTTCTCTACATTTTTCTTCTTCTTCTTCTTTTTTTTTCTTCTTCTTCTTCTTCTTCTTCTTCTTCTTCTTTTTCTTCTTTTTCTTCTTATTTTGCTTGTCTTCCTTCGTTTTCTCTTCATCTGTTTTTCGTTTCTATTCTTCTTCTTCTAATTTCTCGTCCTCTGTTTCCACTTTCTTTTCTTCTCTTTCTACTTTATATTCTTCTCTTTCTAATTTCTCTTGTTGCTTCTTTCCCTTCTTATTCTTTCTTTTCATCTGTTTCTCTTCTTCTTCTTCTAATTTCTCGTCCTCTGTTTCCACTTTCTTTTCTTCTCTTTCTACTTTATATTCTTCTCTTTCTAATTTCTCTTGTTGCTTCTTTCCCTTCTTCCTCTTTCTTTTCTTCTTTTTGGCTCGTTAAGCCAGTCCTGCAGCAGAAGACTCCTACTCTTGGACGTCGGAAGCCTTCTCTCCTTCGCACTTACCTGAGCATCTGCACCTCTCTGTTTTTAAGAGTTGAACCTCCCTTTTGAGAAGGGAGTTCTCCTCTATCAGTTGAGCGATGCTCTCGCCCAGGTGCTTCTCTAGTTCGCAGAAGTCATGGACACTCTCGGCATCTGTAAGCTCTTTGCAACTCCTACCCCCGAAGTCTTCACTCTATCTATAAACTTCGCAGATTTTGCTAGTTAACTTGCGGAACGGAGGACCATTCTTCTTCACCATCTTAAAAACTCTGGGGAGATAGGTTGAGGGAGGGGGAATGAGGGGAGAAGAATTTGCAGAGAAAGCATTAAGAGATGGTGAAAAGGGAAAATAAGAAGGAGAAACGAGAGGTGGGCAAGATGGGAAAGAGTGGTAGGCAGGAGATGAAAGAGAGGTGGGCAAGAAGGGTGATATATTTGGAGGAATGAGAGAGGGTGGGAGATTGAGTTCAAGAGAGAGATGGAGAAAGATTTTTTTTTTTTTTTAAGAGCTCATCTGGCGATTGCCTACTTGGGCATTAGTTGCCGTATTAAAACTGGCCTAGTTCTAGGCTACTTTAAAATAAAATTAAAGAGAAAAAAAAACACCCCAAAAGGGGAAAAGGAAGCAAGCTGGTGCGTCGGGGAGAGGTCCCCCCGGCGCAAGAGCGTGCAACTAAAGGAAAAAAAACAAAAAAAAAAAACACCTTGCTTAAATAATAGGGAGAAGGCCGACCTTCCCCAAGAAGTCAACAAGTCCACAAGTCAATGTGCACGAATCTGTCCCGAGTACAAGGGACAGGCGGTAGCGACCCCGCCTATCCCGGTACTGGGACAGGTGTCGTGCGCGAAGATCACACAGACTGGGACATTCGACAAGAATGTGCCGAACAGTCTGGGGGACGACGCAGTCGTTGCAATAGGGCGCAGGCGAGCGCTCCATCAAATAGCGATGCGTCACACGAGTGTGTCCGATTCGGAGACGACAGAAAGCAACCTGAAGCTGCCGCGGCATTAGGGAATAGGTCCATGGGAACAGTCGCGGCGCAATGGCACGCAACTTTAAGTTCCCTTCGACCGTCTCCCATCTTCTTTGCCAAGCATTCCGAAGAACTGCCCGTATTCCTGCCATGTAGTCGGTGTGAGGAAAAGCGAAACGCTGGTCCGGTCGCAGAGTCCTCGCGGACTCTTTGGCGCCCTCATCGGCGCGCTCATTCCCCGCAATTCCTACATGTCCAGGAACCCAGCAGAAGATAATCTCGACATCTGCCCGGCTCGCCAAAACCGTGACGTCACGGATATCACGAACCAGGGGATGCGGAGATTCCAATGCCCCGAGAGCACTCATGGCACTTTGTGAGTCGTTATAGATCACAATCCGGTCTCGGAACCCAGAACATCGTGTAATCTCCCGTAATCTCCCGTACCGAGTGGTGTATTGCCACCAGCTCGGCTGTGAAGACAGACGCAGCGCCTGGTAGAGCCCCGCTGACTTCAAACAGAGGGGATACAGCGTGGAAGCCGACCCCCTCTTGGGACTTGGATCCATCCGTATACACTGGCACGGTTCCAGCGTGACACGATGTGTGATCCAAAAAGGTCGAACGCAATACTCCCGGCGCAGTACAAGCTTTGGGAGCAGAGGCGTGGCGACAAATAGCCAAATGTGGTACCCTGCAGGGTAGCGTCTTGGGTAGAACCAGGGGCGCCACCGGCCCGAGAGCTATATCTACCTCTCGAAGGAGTTTCCTGGACCTAAACCCAAAGGGCTTAGGGTATGACTAGCGTCTCTCGGGGGCATAGGCACCATCGAGATCAGCTGCGGATGCAGTGAGAGCTGTTGGCGACTGAGGGAGGCGCCGGCTCGCGCGTACAGGCGAGTGATGCATTGCACGCGATGCAGAGCGAGTGGCATCTCCCCAGCATCGACCAACAGGCTCTCAATGGTAGAAGTGCGAAAGGCACCGGTCGCAAGGCGAAGGCCGGTGTGGTGGATCGAATCCACCTTCCGCAATAAACGCTCGGCTGCGGATGCATAAAACTCGCATCCGTAGTCGAGCTTCGAACGAACAAAGGATCGATAAAGAAGGAGAACAGTAGCCCTATCAGCGCCCCAAGCGCTGAACGTCACGGAACGGAGAATGTCCATGGCGTGGGTACAAGAGACCCTAAGGCTGCAAATATGAGCCTCCCAGGTAAGGCGTCGGTCTAATACAAGACCAAGGAAACGGTGCGACTCAACCACATCCAAGCGCACCCCATTGAGAAACAAATCTGGGTCGGGGTAAAGCCTTGGATGGCAGCAGAAGTGCACTACCTTAGTCTTGGCCCAAAGAAAACCGAAACCTGTGTGCTTCGGCATAGCGAGAGACGCGGTTCAATGCCTGTTGGAGTCGACGCTCCAGAGTTGGCATCTGGGCCGCGCCAAAAGAGATCGAAAGGTCGTCCACGTAGAGCGTAGCAAGAACATCTTCCGGCAGCACCGAGGTGATGTCGTTGATGCTCCGGGCAAAGAGTGTGACACTGAGGACACTATCCTGCTCCTTTGGGCTGGAGAGGGCTCCCTTCACCCGTACGCGGAATCGACGATCTCGCAAAAATTAAGAAATAAACATTGGGAGGTGTCCCCTCGCCCTCATCGTGTGGAGAGTCTCCATGATACCATATCGCCATGCGGTATCATAGGCCTTCTCCAGATCGGAAAACACCGTGGCGTAGTGCTGTCTACGAAGGAAAGCCTCGCAGACGGCATTTTCCAGTCGGAGCAGAGCATCCGACGTGGAGTGGAACTTGCGGAAGCCGCACTGTGCGTAAAACAGATGGCCTCCGCTGTCCAGGAAAAAGGCTAATCTGACATTTACTAATTTCTCCATCAACTTGCACACGCAAGAGGTTAGAGAAATTGGGCGGAAACCGGTTGGAGTAGAGTGATCTCTCCCCGGTTTGCGAAAGGCGGGCACAGTAGCGATTCGCCAAGAGTCTGAGAGAAGACCTTCCATCCAGATCCTGTTGAACAAATCTAAGAGAAAGGCCATGCCTCGCTCACCCAGGTGTCGAAGCATGGCGTACAGAACATCGTCCGGACCATGGGCGGTGTCCGCGCACGAAGCGAGAGCGGAGCACAACTCACTCACAGTAAACTTGTCGTTGAAGGGTTCTCCGCCTCTGGAGGTAAAGTCCAGCCGGTGGCATTCCGCGACATCACGACGTGCATTGAATGCTGGCGGAGCAGCATCCCGGCTAGAGAATGCGGAAAAAGCGGTCGCTAAGGATTCCGCCACGGACGCGGGGTCCGAGATTGCGGTCCCATCCTCCTGGAAAACGGGAGGGGGGGTCCTGCGAGAACTTGCCCCGAATCCTTTCAACTCGCTTCCACACCTCAGCTAAAGGGGTCTTCCCGTTAAGTAAAGACACGTATGCCCGCCAAGAAGAGCGGCGGGCGTGCTTCGAAATATACCGGAACCTAGCCCTAGCCCGACGAAATTCAGCGACAGTGAAATCGTTCGGGCAGCACTTATAGCGCATGTAGCATAACGCTTCTGTTTGAGGGCCGTCTCACCCTGGGGGAAGAGGGGGAAGCCCTGGTTTTAGCCGGGGCTGGGTGTGAACCCTTTTTGCCGCCAGCTTTACCAGGGGAGCGACCGGGTTGGGTAGAGCCCGCAAAAGGGCTCTGAATGGGCGCGGAAACAACCATGCTCGTTGGCCTGGATATGCCAGGAGCAGAGGGCGCCTTTCTAACTACTGAGGCATATGACGTCCCAGGCAGAGCCGGGCGCGCCAGGACCAAGTCCTTAGCCTCGCGGAATGAGAGTCTATCCTGGGCCTGAACGGCCAGGATTTCTTTCTCAAGGATATATGCACCACATTGCTTCGAAGAAGCAGGGTGCGGCTCTCCGCAATTGACACACTTGGCCACACACGATTTGGACTTATCGTGTGCGACCTTGAAGCAATTTACACATACTTCGGGTGATCCCGACTTTGCACGTCTACATGAGCGATTCGTATGGCTGAAGCGGTGACAGTAATAGCACCGCCGCGTCAGTGGCACGAATGCCTTCACGCGGTAGCGGTACCAACCAGCACGCACCGACTCAGGGAGCTTGTCACAGTCGAACGTGACGAAGAGTGTAGGGGTGGGTCTCGAGGCCCCTTCCTGTTTCCTCATCAAACGTTCGACCTTGACCGCCCCATGGTCGGCCAGCTCTAGGGTGATGTCCTCAATGGAGTAGTCAACGAGTTCCCTCGCATAAACTACTCCTTTTACAAAGTTCATGGTAGAGTGCGGCGTCACACTCACCGGGGTGCCATGAAGTTTCCTAAGAGCACTTATCTTCGCCGCCTCGGCGGGATTCGCCGCATTTGCCAGAAGGCTCCCGTCCGAGAAACGGGTCATCTTCGGCTCTCTACCAATTGCACTAGCTAATCCTCTTCTCTGATGGATCATGTTGCCCTTGGACAACATGGTGCCATCAGTGGAGCGAATAACGAGGAAGCGTTTGAAGCCAGCGGGCTCGAAAACGCCAGGTAACCTCTGAATGAGGGGCCCCGATGTCATCGAGGCTCCACCCTGTGCACTCTTGGTCTTAGTCTTAGTCAGGAGCTCCGCTCACGGGGGGGTAGAGGGGCCGGATTTGCCGATCTTGCCTTGGTCGCCTACAAAAGTGGTAGCAGACCCATCCGTACCCGCAGCCCCCACGGATGGAGAGGAGCCCCGAGTCTTCTTTGTCTTTCTAGTCTTTTCCTTTTTTAGGGAGGAGGGCGGGGAATGAACCCGCTTTCACCTCCGCCCGCAGAAGCCCCCATGCCAGATGGTTCGGCCTTAGCCAGGGCCCTCCCCGAAATGGAGAAGTTCCGGGTAGTCGTGGGGGCACCTGTTGGAGGAGATCCCTCCCCTCCTTGTATTGCCTCGGAGCCCTCAGCCGTTTGAGGGGGACCTTGCATAGGGGCGGACTCGGGTTCGGTGCATGGCACCGAGCCCCGATTCCCCTCCATAGAAGGCCCTACCGTCTGAGGCTGGGTCTCCTCAAGGACCATGCCTATCACAGGAGGGGCCTCCAGTTGGTCATCCCCTCCCAGGACATCGCAGGTCCCGTTGGCAGCGTCAAGAGTCATTTGTGGGGAGGCACAAGCCTTAACCCCGGCAAGGTTTAATATCCTTGCCAGCAGGTCTTTTGAGGGAAGCGACCGAAGGGGCCTGGCTTCCCTCTTCCCCCTAAGGGGGTTTGCCCTACCGAGCCACTTCGATGTGGAGCGGCTGGCTAAGCGCTGCCTGCTGGCTTTGGTGGCAGTCCCCTTGGAAAATAAAGAGGGGACTGCCGCTGGTAAAAGGGAGGTGCCCGAAAGCACCTCCAAAGAAGGGGGTTAGGGGGAGTCCCCTTTACCCGTAGGCGTAGAAGAGGAGTAAGCCTCTTCTCCGGTTGAAGAGATATGGAGGGTCCCCTTGCGCAAGCACAGGGGGGGGAGGCACCTCCATTTTTTTGCTGGAGCTGCTTGAGGGCGGCTCCGTCGCTGTTTCAGGGGAAGTTGGGGGTTGGTTTTTTATTTGTTTTACATACATGGGCATGGTGACCCTCTTTTTAATACGGGACGCAATAGCTCATCACCTCTCGCAGTTGCCCTCACTGCGAGAGGTGCTTACAAGACGGCAGAGCCAGGCGCGCCATTCGGGACCACCCCTCCCGCCTGGTGGCCTGGCAGTCCATCGGCATGGCGGCTCCACCTTGGACACGGCGTAAAATTGATAGAATGTGAAGAGGAGAGGAAAGGGGATGTGAGGAAGGTATGGGTGGGGATGAAGCAGGTTGTTAAAAAAAAAACATCTCGAACCAGAGCTCAGGGGTTAGGGAACAATGTCCCCTTCCCCCTCAGCCCCGATCTGGGGTGGTTGGCTTGAGAAGAAGGTCAGCATCTACCCTGTGAAATTAGAGGCTGACCAAAGAAAGTTGTGGGAGAGGTTGTATGAAAAGCGACGAGGTAGGGGAGAAATCGGACTATCTGAATGAAGGAAGAGAGGCTAAGCTGGGGCCGGACGGAGCGCTTGATCCCGTCAGCACGGCGGCCAGGATGGCAAATTGCCGCACCCCTTACGGGGGGTTAAGAGAGAATGGGTGAATGAAAGGAAGCGAGATAAAGGGAAAGAGGGGGCAAAAATAGTGGGTGGATAGTCAGAGATAGAGGCAGGAGACTGCGAGAAAGAAAGGAGAGATGGGGGATAGGGGGAGATGGAGAGCGAGAGCTAGGGGGAGGTTTGCGGTGAGATATATGAGGCGAGAGAGAGAAGAGGAGAAAAGAGAGAGACAGAGAGGGTGAGGGAGAGGGGAGAGAGATAGAGATATAGAGGAGGAAAGAGACAGGAAGGAAGATATAGGAGGGTAGATAAACGGGGGGGGGGAGGAAAGAGAGGTGCGGTAGAAAGGGGGGGATAGATTTGAGAGAGAAGATGAAATAAAGAGGGGAGATAGGGACTGAGAGAGGGGTGGGGAGAGAAGGGGGGGGAATAGAAAAGGAAGAGATGGCGAAGAGAAAAGGGAAGGGAGTGAAGGGGAGATAGTGTGAAGAGATAGTGGAAGAGAGAGTGGGAGAGAGAGTGGGATATATAGAGAGATGGAGTGCGAGACATAAGAGGCGAGAGAGAGAGAGAGCGGGGTAGAGAAGGGCGAGAGAAAGTGGAACAGAGAACGAGGAGAGAGAGGGGTGCAGAGAGAGAGGGTGAAAAGAGGGGGAGAGTCACAATGAAAGGTAGCACCTCAAAGGACATTGCTGACCATACCGAGGAGGTGCAATTTGGAATAGCCGTAACCTATAGCATAAGAGAAAGCGTAGCATAGATGAAGGCTCTTCCCACCCGCTTTTGCGGGACAGAAAGCGGAAACGATACCTGAATGTGCTGTGGAAAAGAACACAATTAGAATTTTTTTTATAGAAAAGCTGAAACCTATCTACTTGCCTCTAAACTATAATCTATACCAAGGTGGTACCATTTAGGTCGTGAGGATTATTTCGTCAAGTTGAGATTTGAACTGTTTGACTGACGAACTGTTCACCACTTCTAGCGGTAGACGGTTCCGCAGATTTTGTACGAGAAGAAGTTGCCGCAAATGCTAGTATGGAATTGCGGTAATTCTAGTTTGTAACCGTCATTATGTGTATCATTTGCGTTCAACGTGAACAGCTCCTGTTATTTACGTTTTCAACTCCTCGCATTATCTTAGAAGTTTCAGTCAGCTGGCCTCTTTACCGGCGCGTCTCCAAGGAGAACATCCCCAGTTCTCGTAGCCGATGCTGTTCACTTTCAATTTAGTGGCTCTTTACAGCCGTTCTATGTCTTTCCTCAGGGTTGGGGCCAGAATTGAACGGCGTATTCGAGGTGTAACCAGACTAGAGAGTTGTACAAAGCGAGAACAATCTGCTTATTTCGGAAGCGAAAATGTCTCTTTATGTACCTCAGCATTCCCTTGGGCCCTCTTTTCCACCTAGCGGTACTGCTTGGAGAACTTCAGGTCACTACTAATTAGCACGCCTAAATCTGTATCATGGTCAGTTATATCTAGCTGTTTGCCTAGTAAGGAGTAGTTTTCCCGAAGGTTAGCATGGCCGATGTGCATTACCTTGTACTTATCAAGGTTAAAAGGCATCTGCCACTTCTCGGACCACTCAGCTATCCTGAGGCTATTTTGCAGGTGTTCCACTCCTCGCGAGCTCACACTACCTCCTAGCTTGCTATTCTCAGCGAACTTGGCTCTCGAGCATAGTAGTCCTTCTTCTATATCATTGATGTAGACGATGAACAATACAGGCCCGAGCACTGAGCCCTGGGTCACCCCGCTACTGACCGGCGCCCATTGTGAAGCTACCCTGTTGATCTTTACTCGTTGCCTCCGCCCAGAGAGCCAGTTTTCTATCCATTCGGCCACCCTGCCGGTAATGCCGAGGGCGCGAACCTTATTTATCAGCCTGGGGTGTGGTACCTTATCGAAGTTTTTTTTTAAAGTCCAGGTATAAGATATCCACAACTCGACTACGGGCATATTCACTCAAAATACTGTGGAAAAGTTCTAGTAGCTTAGTGAGACATGAACTGTTCTTAAAAAATCCGTGCTGGGAATATAAGATAAGGTTGTGCGACTTTAAGTGCTGCCCTATACGGTCAGCGATTATTCCAACGAGCAGTTTGCCACGATGGATGTCAGATTAATAAGTCAGTAATTACCCGGGGATTCGTTGTCCCCTTTCTTGTAGATGGGAGTTACGTCTGTAATTTTTCAGTCTTCCGGCACCTTTCTAGTTTACAAAGAAATTTTAAAAATTGTAGCGAGGTATGGAGCGACCTGCTCAGAAACTCCTCAGAGGACCCTAGAAAGAAAGCCATCCGGACCTGGAAACTTATACGGGTTAAGGTTTCCTAATCTCGCTGCTACTTCATTTCTGTCTAAGACGGTTTCGCATAGGTTTTCTCCCTCTTCGAGATGAATCCCCGGCCTCTGAGCTGGAACGTCTGATTCCCTCATAAATACGGAGGCGAAGTCGTAATTCAATACGTTGGAGATGCCTGGTTCTGACTTCCGTAATACGCCATTGTCATCTATCAGCAGTCTTATGCTATAATGAATCGGTTTGCGGGTATTGCCATGTAGGAAGAATTCTTTCGGGGTCTCTTTACAGATGGAAGCCACCTGAACTTCCTCGTTGCGCTTAACTTTGCGCATCAGTGCCTTAACCTGCTTGCCTACACTTTTCTCTGTATTGAAGAAGCCTTTCTTTATTGCGGTTGGCTTTCCAGTTGTTATTGTAGGCAATTTTCCTGTTCTTTATCGCTGCGGCGATGCCACCATTAAACCTTTTCGGTTGGAGAGGCTTGCCACTCATCCTCCTATTGGTGATAAACGAAGACTGTTAGGCCATAAAGTTTGGTTTAAACGCAAACCATTTGTAAGAGGTTCCGTCTCCTGTCTCAGGTTCAGGCCGAACTATCTCATCCCGAAGATCTACGAAGTTCGTACGTCTGAAGTCGGGTTTGAAGGCAGTGACGTGAAAGCGTCTATCACATGGAATGTGGACGGAAAACGTAACTGTGCGGTGATCACTCCCGTCCAGACACTCTCCCACGCTGAGTCCGGACACTATGTCGTCCTCAGTGGTAAACACCAAGTCTAACATGTTCTCACTCCTCGTTGGCTCCTCGACCCACTGTGTCAGGAAGTTATCCTGAGCGATCTCAATTAGTCTCCTCCCTTCGCCATTGCTTGAGTAGTTCCTCCAGTCAGTCCCACGGCAGTTAAAGTCACCCAAGACCAAACTTGTGCAACAATTTATCAGGTCGTTGAGCTTTGCGTACAGACTGGAGTCTGACTCTTCTAACTGTCTTTGCGGCCTGTACACCACCCGTACTCCATAAGAGGAGCTGGTAAGATCTATATCTAGCCCTATTTTTTAACGGAGATCGTTACGGAACAAATGGGACGAACTTGTGGCAGTATCGGCCTCCGATAACAGAATAGATATCGTTGAGGTCGTAGAAACGTGGACCCATACTGACAATCGAGATTTCGAATGTGAGTTTGCGATCCCCAGTTATACAATGTTCCACCGCGACCGACCTTGTCAAGAGGGTAGCGGACTTATGGTATATGTCCGGAACTGTTTTTCGGCTATCGGAAAACATTGTATAACTGGGGATCGCAAACTCACACTCGAAATCTGGATTGTCAGTATGGATCCACGTTTCAACGATCTCCACGATATCTATTTTGTTATCGGAGGCCGATACTGCCCTAAGTTCGTCCCATTTGTTCCATATCGACCTCGCGTTAAAAAATGAAACTCTTAGGGAACGCTGGCTAGTCTGCACGTTGCCTCCGCTAACGCGTTTAGCGACGACTCGGTTCGAGTGTTGTTTTCAGATAAGGACGCATCACCATGACCTCCTTTCGAGGGATTGGGTGAGTATTTGTGGAATAGATAGTGTGGAGAAAAGTCTGTTTGAGAGATTGTTTGTCGGCGAGAGAGTGGGTTTATTTGTGAGATTGTGAGAGAATATGTGAAAGTGAGTGTGAGAAAGAGTGTGTGTGAGAGAAAGTATGTGTAGAGAGTGTGTAACATAGTGTGTGCCAGAGAGTGTTTGAGAGAGTGTGTGTGAGAGAATGTGTGGAAGAGAGAGAGAAAGAGAGAGAGAGAGTGTGTAAGAATAAAAGAAAGAGTGAGTGAGAGTGAGATATGCTGTATGTGACAGCGTGTGTGAGAGGGTATGAAGTGATTGTGTGAGAGAGTGTGTCTGACACTGTTCTTGACAAAGAGAGTGTGTGTGATAGAGAGAATGTTTGAGAGGGGTGTGAAAGAGAGTGAGTGAACGCGAGATATAATGTTTGCAAGCGAGATTATGTGAGTTTGTGTGCGAGAGAGAATGTGAGAGATAGTATGGGAGAGAGGGAGTGTTAGTGCGCGTTTGACTGAGAGAATTTGTGTAAGAGAGTGTGTGTTATTGACATAAAGTGTGTGTAGTATGCATGAAAGGAGGGGTGTGAAAGAGATTGAAAGTGTCTGAGGGTGTAAGAGAAAGACTGTGTGGGAGAGAGAGAGAGAACATGAGAGAGATAGAAAAGAGATAGAGAGAGACAGAGAGAGTAGTAGTGTGAGAGTGTAGGTGTGTGAGAGAGTTAGAGAAAGAGAGAAAGAAAAGATATGCACTTCTTGGTTCTTCATTATGGACTTAACTGGGATACATGCTGAGGATCTCTGCTTTTTGCTGGAGCGTAGGTTCAACTGATGCCTGGTGCATTTGGTTCATAACCTGCACCAATTGTGGGGTTCTGAGAGCAAATGTTTAATCTGGTGTAATCCAACGTTGTGCTTTTGCTTGACAAATAAACATAAGTTACATTCACATAATCAAAAGGGAGAATATGAAAGAAACAATAATATAAACGATTTCAAGATAATAAAATAATAGATACAGGAGTCAAGGAATAACATACACCCTCAAAGTCCTCGCAGCCCACTCAAGAGGGCGTGGAAATTAAAAACAGTAAATTGGAAAAAAATTAAATTTCTTTCTAAAGAAAGCATGTTTATTTAGCCAACAGGAGAAGTACAGACAGGAAACGAAAAATTAAAAGAAAAGAACAGAATTTTTAAAATTTTCATTATAATTTGCTTTTTAAATGAGAAAAGAGAACTACTGAACCATCGAGCGCCTTTTCTCTTAATGCGATTACATCGAGAGAGAGTCTGAACTTGAAGTGCCAGTGAACTGTTCGAGATAGATAAAAGACGTCATCCGCAAACCCCACCATTCTTTAATGTAGGGATCGGAAGATTCTGATAAAAAAATTCAGGAGTAAATCCATACAGACGAACACGGGTGCTCAAAAGTACGAACTCCCGCCACACTGTGTAAGGTTCTTATGAAGAAAGTGAGTGGAATTTGTTCGGTATTTCGTATTAATTTGAAAACCGTTGATCGCCAGATTGTGTGTATGTCTGAGTTGTATGCGTGCGTGTGCGTGTATTAGACTTTCTTTATTCCCACACTGCCATTGGTGGGTAAATGAGATAGTTGAAGAGAATAAATCGCTGAATGGCACATTGGGCTTGGCGAATTCTCTGTCTGAACCCCAAATTACAACGAATTCATCGACTGATTATGTTAGCACGCGAGCGTGTTCCCAGTCTAGAGTGGGTCTCATGAATACAATCCCATTCAATCAGATATCCATTTTCCTCAACCATGGATGCTCCTCTCCCAGGAGATTTCCGCCCGTGGGTCCATCACGATTGGAGCAGAACCTACTCCAGTTAAACGAGGGATTAGAACCCTAGGTTGCTGAATAGCAACCGACCGAGCAAAGTCCACCTATATTGTGACTCCATCCGGACACTAGCCATACCTAATATTGCTCTCCTTCGGTTACAAGTAAAGCATTGCCTCCACTCAACTAGGCTGTAGACCTTTATCTAACTCATTTTGAAACATGGCGATGGCACTGTTGTTTATATTCTCTATGAAGCTTACCGACTCCAAATATAAATTATGCTATGCGAAGAGAAATTTATGCATACTTGAAAATGGCTTCTACTTTACTTCTAGTATTGCTAGGGTAAGTCACAAAAAAGAGAACAAAATTGACTACAAAGTCATCAAAGCCATTTTGAATTTTGAACCTTTTTGTAGCTGGTTTTGACGAAAACATCATATCGTCTCGTTTCTATGGTGATTTTTATATTCTACTCGTTAGTATATAATCGTTCTAATATCCTATGAAACTATGAAAGAAAGATTAATAGGGGATTGGGGGGGAGATTGGTTGGGGGAATCCATCGGTCCGATAAACATCCTTTGTGTACAGGACGTCGATGGCATCCTATAAATTATGTATTCGAATAAATTGTGCGTAGGATGTAGACTGAAGATCAGGACATTCGGGTTACAATTTTATGTGGGTTTGTGTCGTTGCGTCTGGTTACGATCAGTCGGAGCGGACAAAACACGAGCGAAGTGACACCGCATAGCTGGGTTGGGATCCTCAATTAGGGTGTCCTTTGGCTGCTATTATATGTTGCAAGGTGGTTTAGGTTATACATTAAACTCTAGTCACCTCTGCGATGTGTATCAGGCGGAAGAAATCGCCGGGAAAACTTGTAAAAATCTCCATGTCGTCGTATCATTCAACGATTAGGATTTTACGCTCAAACGAAGCCTCTGAAATACAATGTTGTGTAAGCACGAATTGGCGCTAAAACGTTGAACAATTATGGATGCCAGGTTGAGTTCCTAGAAAGCTGAATGCCAGGAATTTGGACTATTTATGAGGACCATGACAGGAAAAATGGTTCCTTTTTTCCACCTCTATTAAACAATTCTCCAAAGTCCTTTCTGAAAAAGGATAAACTTTTCAGATCACAGTTTTAACTGGACCAAATGGTAGAATGGTACTCCTGTGAAAAGATATTTATTAATTATTCGGACAAATTTGATTGTGTGATAAAATTCAGAATATGGAGACAAAAACCGCCCATAAAGCCACAATTATATAGGAAAATCTTTTGTACTACCTATATGCTTAGCAAGAGAAAACAAAAATTCATCCGCCAATTAAAGTTATTAAAATAAATTGGTCACCGTAAGAATGAGATAATGAACAAGGACATTACTCTTTTCATGTTGTAGATTAGCGATGCCTGGAGCTGCAAAATCGTGCTACAGACGCGTAATGACCGTGTGCAGGAGTTACCATGTTCGAGAGAGATGTAAAGCGGGGTTGTTGAAAGAAGCGGAATAAAATCTCACGCATGTTGTTGTAGATAAAAGAAAAAATCTCCGTACGATAAAAAAATCTCCCGAGGGTCAGAGAGACTTCACATTCCCTGCATTGAATGAAGACAAATGTCAAACGGAGTAATGAATGCGATGATAAAGTTGTGTCGGGAAAGAGCATCGCCGGGTAAAAATGCGTCGGATTTCGGTTGACGAGATACACAACTAGAAATTGCCTCTGTTAAGTTAGACCCTATAAAGAGTCTAGCTCCCTCCATACGCCGAAATTGTGTGTCCGCGCTCATTGGTTTCGTGGAACCCCTGCGCGTTAACACTTGGCTAGCGAGAGCTCCTCGTCTTTATCTTATCATCTGTCAATATACACGGGAGCGTGTGCCAAGTGTACCATAGACAAAATGGCATTACTGGGCGTACTGGATTCCATGCTATCGGAGCTATGTACATAAATGATTGCCTCTAGCTACATATGTAAATATATTACCCATTCTGCTAAATATAACTCCTGAAGAATAAGGTAGCATCAGATTAACCAACCGCCACGCTGCGGGCATGCGGACCATTCGCTGCGGGTGCGTTTGAAGAAGCACGTCGGGAAGGATGAGCTAATGAGGATCACGAGGGGAAGGTGAAAGGAGTGCGTCACTGAAACCACTACTGGGTTAGTCAATGGTTCAGTTTTTCGTTAGTATAAAGGGAACGCGAATGAAAGCAAGCTTGCACATAGAGAAGATCGACAGCCTTCTCTGTTGTAGCTCGCCACAGTGCCCTATTTTGGGGGACCTATAACGCGTAAAACAATGATTAGTCAAATATACAAAATAAAAGTTTATAAAATTTTAAGTACCTCATTAAATTTGTGTATTTCCTTTTTTAGACTACTTTAACTATTAGCCCATTACTGCCTTTTAGATATTCATGCACATTATTACATACATGCCTACAATTACAAATCCACACCTCCATTGTTACATCATTACAAGAATTACATCCATACTACGTTTCCCTAAGACATTACCACCCAAACTGCTATTTTAAAGTCTTTAATTTCACTGTTACTTATCTCAACTCTCATCTAGTCGATTTATCTCATTCCTCAGCCAAGGTCATCAAATCAATTTATAAAATCAACTCTCAAATTTCGTTCACTGAAAATATTTACATCATCCTCAAATACAATAACTTCCAAGTGCATTAATAATTATTAATTAAAGTTACGATATTATATTCTACAAGATACTTTATTTATCTCATAAATATCCTTGTTGATTCTCTCTCATTCTTTTTTCGTTCCTAGTTGCCTTTTGTTGCCAAGCTTTTTTTGATCTATTGTTTTTATAAATTAATATCAAAACTTATATATGCAACAATTAACATTCCAATTGAGTGTAATTATCATATTTTATTCATTTAATTTTTATCAGTTTTAATATAATCTATGAATAGTTAAACTCTATAGTTAAATTTTAGTTATTTATTTGTAAAACTCATTCTGTCATTTTCCTTCATTTCAATTTTTATGAGAGGTGTAATAATGATTTAGAACCGCCTTACCCTCTATACCTACCTCGAAAAATAGTTCTAGCTAGATTTAAATCGCTATAGTGCATTTATTTAGTCGTCTAATTAAATTCAAATAGGAATTTATTTATATGTTTTTTCACCCACCATTTCCATTCATATACACGGCATTGTTGTGTGTATATCGTTTTTGGGATGCATATGTCTGTTATTAGTTGCCTAATGATCTTTTTATTGGTATTTCTCTGTCTTGTTATTGTGTTTTTCTAATGGTTTGTACTATGTGATGGGCGTTCTCTTCGTATCTTTGTACCCTATATAAGGTTGTCTTCTCCATTTTTATGCTGTTCCTTGAAAATGAACTTGCAAATATAGTTCGAAAGTGCTTGGATTCATCTTTTCGTTTCTCTGTGGGTTAATTTTCATATAAGGAAACGAGATATGAGGAAAAGTGTTTTATTATTTTTCAATATAACTACCCTCGACTTCAATGCACTTGCGCCACTTATCCCTGAGGCTTCGAATTCCGGACAACCAGAAATCTCCCGACTGCTGTTCAATCCACTCGTGGACGGCGAGCTGGACATCTTCATCACCCCCAAAGCGGCGTCCACGCAGTGCAGCCTTGAGCTGGCAGAATAAAAAGTAGCCGCTAGGGGCCAGATCTAGACTGTAGGGGGGATGGTTAAGCTCCTCGAATCCGCACTTGCGCAGGGCAGCTTGTGCAACTCTGGCATTGTGGACGGGGGCATTGTCGTGTAGGAGCAAGACACTGCGGTTCAACTTGCCACGCCGCTTCTGACGGATGCAGTTCTTCAACCCAGGTCAGTTCCTCGGCGTAATATTGGCCTGTGGTGGTCCTTCCACGAGGCGCATAGTCCACCATCAACACTCCCTCAGAATCCCAGAAGATGGTGGCCATGATCTTCCCGGCTGAGGTTTGGGTCCGGAACTTGATGGGGGTCAGAGAGCCCCTGTGCTTCCAGGCCATGCTTTCGAGCTTGGTCTCGGGATCCCAGTGATGGACCCACGTTTCATCACCTACCACTATGCGTGACTCTAATCCCTCCGGGTCTTGGTTATAAAGGAGCAGCAGCTTCTCCGAACTTTGACGACGTTGAAGTCGACCATGGGGCGTGAGGTTTCTAGGAACCCAACGGGCAGAGACCTTGGGCATGGCCAAATTGTCGTGGATGATGTTGGTTACACTTCCATGTGATATTCCAAGTTCTCGCTCGATTTCTTCGACCTTCACCCGTTGATTTTCGATGATCCTCCTCTCCACACGGGCCACATTGTCCTCGTTGGTGACGTCTGACTGGCGTCCTGGACGGGAGTCATCTTCAAGGGAGTCACGACTATCGCTCAACTCCCTATTCCAGCGAGCAATGGTTGCATAGAAAGGGGCGGTGGCGGTGTACACTGCAACCATGCGTTCATGGATCTCTTTTGCATTCTTGCCTTCCTTGGTCAAAAATTTGATCACTGCGCGGTGCTCAACCTTCTCCATTGTTGAAAAATTTGTGACTGACGATCTCCGATCAGCTACTGCTTCTTAAATAGACGAGGCAGGAGCGTGGGGGTGTCCTAACACCCCCACAAACAGCCATCCCCCTTCCTCTGTTTTGCCCTACCGATTTGCAAAACTTATTGACCGCCCCTCGTACATATAAAGAAAGAGCAAATACAAGTTATGTCGGTGATAACAACCACCACAGGGCTTTCGCCATATTTATTTTCTGCCTTCCAAAACAATTTTGAAGACAGAAAGAAAGGTGCAGAAACCTTTGCATTGCAGACTATATTACAATATAGTACAAACGAAAGAGAAATTGGACGTGAACGAGCAATGAGACAAGAAACAGGAAGTTTTTTTAGAGGTAAGAGAAAGGGACATCAGAAGAAGACTAGAATCAAAGAATCAAAGAGAGAAGAGGGCGGCACAATGAAGGCAATCCTTTACCGAGAAGACAAAGATAACGAAAACATTTAGGGCTAAGAGTTAATCCACGATCCTAGCAGAGACACGTGGTGGGGGAGGCAATGCGAATGATATTACACTAATAAAGAGAGACAACAGGCTACATTATGAAGTTATTTCATTTAGTACAAGTTTTTTTAAAACAGGGTCGAGTTTAAATAAGCCAGGGGAGATATTTATATTAGGCAACATGCCAATTAATGAACAATCGACAATATTTCTTTTTGTGAAATCAGCGGAATGATAAAGGAATTTTGCAGAGTTCCAGTCAATGGGGTGGGTATTTTCGGATAAATGTAAAAATAAAGCGCTGTTTAATTCACCTCTTCTAATATTATACTTATGTTGGTAAATTCTAGTAAATATAGTTCGAAAGTGCTTGGATTCATCTTTCATTTTCCTATGGGTTAATTTTCATATTACGAATATATATATATATATATATATATATATATATATATATATATATATATATATATATATATATATATATATATATATAGATAGATAGATAGATAGATAGATAGATAGATATAGATATAGATATAGATATAGATATAGATATAGATATAGATATATATATATATATATATATATATATATATATATATATATATATATATATATATATATATATATATATATATATATACCAGGCAATGACTTCGCTACTAAGATTAAAATCTAACAAAAGCAGCCATGGTTAAATTATTATAAATTTTCTGAACTTTGCCAATTATAATAATTTTAAAAAGGAACTCGAAACTAAATTTCCCTCCTTTCAAAATATCACGTTGCTAAAATATAGTTATAGAAGAAGATATATAAAAATCAATTTTCTGAACTTCACCATTTGTAATTCTTTTGGTTTTAAAAAATTCACAAAATTTCGATACTTATATTTATTTCTGAACTTCACCATTTTGTTTTTTGATATTATAAAAGAATTATTAGAAATAACTTTGATAAAAAACATGTCATAACTCATAACCAAACTAAGATGAAATTATTATTCAAATGCTCAAATAAATTTCCCTCTTAAATTATAGTTAGTGATGATGATGATGATGATGATGATGATATATATACCAGGCAATGGCTTCGCCACTACCCCACCTACTAAGATTAAAATTTAATATATATATATATATATATATATATATATATATATATATATATATATATATATATATATATATATATATATATATATATATATATATATATATATATATATATATATATTTAAAATCATTATCCTAAGATTAATCTATTTCTCAGTCCTCCATTTTAGACCCACAATTGCATAAGCTGTTTTCTTTCGCTCTTCATTCGTTTTCTAATTTTTAAACGGTGACTTCGCCATCATAAACATTTCCTTTCACTAGTTTACACTCTTTTGTAAATACCACAAAATACCAGGGATGTGGAGCTAGAAAAATTCCTTAGCTCCGGCTTCGGCTCCAGGGCTATAATTTTGTTGGACTTTGACTCCGGCTCCTTCTGCATTTAAATAAATTTAATTAATGGTTTTATAGCTCCAAGACCATTTTAATCGTCCATCAAAGCATAAAAATACATCTTCTCGGTTCAAATTACCCACGGTATCTACTCTCTATCGTTATCTTCAAAAGATTTTCAGTAAAGGTGAAAATGTAATTATTTTTTTTAAATTAAGTAAAGCCATGACTCATTTACCTATCATAACTTACTAATGGCTCATCGGAAAAAGTGAAAATCGGGCGTTTTTAAATATTGAAGAATAATTAATAAATTAAAAATTCTTTAGCTAGAAATATAAAATCAACTGAATATAAAAAATAAATAAAAAGTACCTTTACAAATTAACAATTTCGGGTCTTTTCTGTTTGGCTGCAGGTAGATCTTTTGTACCAAATTTTCGCCAACGATGCAGTTTTGAGTGCTGAATACGAATATAACATTTCTTTTGGGGAGAAATGAAAGGAAGTATCAAAAAAAAAGAAATTTCAAACTGTAAACTTTGGTTTGTCCGATACATTTTGTATAAAAACGAAATGGAAATGAAACAAACTTAAACTGCCATATGATTTCCCAATATTATTGTTCACGTCCTTTATTATTTCTTCAAACATTCATTTGTATTTAGATATAAGTATCCCGTAATATTTTTTTAAACAAATTTTCATTTCTATCGCGTTTTCGCCACATAAATTAACATAAGTAGGAATCGACATCCCCAGCCATGTCCCACTATGTTTCACCTTTTTAGAGTAAATTCAAGGGGACTGCTCGTGGAGGGTTTAGCACTGCGGAGCCCCCCCCCCCCCTCCCTCCCTACGATGATCCTGAGTTTCAATCAATTATATAATCATAATTGTTTATAGAATAATGTTCTAAACTAGTGCGCATTAAATTTTGTTTTTTTAATACTTCCTTTCATTTCTCCAAAAAAGAAATGTTATATTCGTATTCAGCACTCAAAACTGCATCGTTGGCGAAAATTTGGTATAAAAGATTCACCACCTGCCGCCAAACAGAAAAGATCGAATATTTCGGTCATTTGGGGGTTTATGCCCACCTTCCAATTTTTGGAATATATATATATATATATATATATATATATATATATATATATATATATATATATATATATATATATATATATATATATATATATATATATATATATATATAGACGGTGTTTTTGTTAGGATATTGCAATCTGATCATATTGTATTATATATCATTTTTATGTAATTTCAAAGTGAGGGTTCACCCCCCATAACCCCACTTAATTGTGGAAGGTTGCACCCACCACACACCCCGCAATTAAAAAAAAAACCCTCGTAATATACCTAATTCGAAAACCAACTTTAGGATCGATGTCGTTAGGCGTTTAGTTTTTCTACTGTGTTTCTTGATTTCAGACATATAGGGTTCACCCATGAATGCTATTTAAATCAATCATATTTTCTTTAAAATTGATTAATATGAAATTTCCATATCATATTTTCATTAAAAAAAATTTCCATCCAAAATGATGCATAGTATACTGTGGCACCCAAGATGGCAGCCATTGTATTATTCGTCATAGCACCATAAGTAGAAATTTGCCCACATTAAGTAGTGAAAATGCTAGCTAGCATTTGCGTATTTTTTAAAAATAGAGATATTTTTTAACAAAGCACCCACAAAATTCGAGAATGGTGCAGCGGTCTATACCTTAACAAATGAAATATTTATTCCGAACTATATATATATATATATATATATATATATATATATATATATATATATATATAGAAGAAGGAGCAAATGCAAGTTCTGCGGGTGATAACAACCACCACAGGGCTTTCGCCATATTTATTTTCTGCCTTTCAAAACAATTTTGAAGACAGAAATAAAGGTGCAGAAACCTTGCATTGCAGACTATATTACAATATAGTACAAGAAAGTGAAATTTGACGCGAATGAGCAATGAGACAAGAAACAGGAGTTTTTTAGAGGTAAGAGAAAGGGACATTAGAAGAAGACTAGAATCATAGAGAGCAGAGGGCGGCACAATGAAGGCAATCCTTTACCGAGAAGACAGAGATATATATATATATATATATATATATATATATATATATATATATATATATATATATATATATATATATATATATATATATATAACATAACATAATAACATAATTACACGGATGACAAAAGCCACAAGGGCCTATCAAAGGTCATCCACCTCCGTCAAAACCCACCCACAAAAAGCACCATCACCAGGGAAAGACAAAATCAAAGTCCCCCACAATATAATATACCAGATGACAAAAGCCACAAGGGCTTATCATAGGTCATCCGAGTCAAACGGCCTCTTTTTTAAGGCACCCAAACTCCCAGGAAAACTACATCCAGAGGATTGCATCCAGAAACAAGGGTATCACCAATCAAGGCTTGTCAACAACTAAATCATGCAGCTATAGATATATACAAACAATATTAATATATACAAAACTTAAGAACCATCACAACCTTCCCTTTCCATAAACTCATCCAACCTACTCTTAAATACATTCAGATTTGGACTACCTACTACCCTCTGCGGCAATTTTTTTCAGAAGTCTACCACTCTATTGGTGAAAAAATATTTTATTAAATCCAACCTACACCCTTGCTTTTTAATTTTCAAGTGGTGACCTCTAGTCCGATTTCCATCATCTAACTCAAAAAACTTGCTAACATCCAATTTATGTATCCCGGAAAAATTTTTAAAGAGCTCAATCATATCCCCTCTCACACACCTCCTTTCGAACGAGAACATATTTAATACCCTCAGTCTATCTACATATTCAAGGTGCCTCAGGAAAGGAATAATCTTTGTTGCCCTCCGTTGCACTGACTCGAGAAGGTTAATATCGTGTCTAAAATGTGGGGACCATGCCTGTATACAGTACTCTAGATGTGGCCTAACATAAGTGTTATAGAGTTTAAGAATAACCTCCTTACTTTTGTAACTGACATTTCTCTTAATAAAACCCAGCACTCTATTTGCCCTATTTCTTGCTTCAATACACTGCTTAGAAAACCTTAATGACTTATCTATTACTACTCCTAGATCTTTCTCATCCTCTACTGAGCTCAGCCAATGCCCATCCATTTCATAGTTAAATTCTCTATTATCTTTTTCCATGTTAAAAACTTTGCACTTATCAAGGTTGAAAGTCATTTGCCACCTATGTGCCCAGGATAACAATTGATTTAAATCCCCCTGCACTTTAAAATTATCATCAATATCTTTAACTACAGCTGCTAATTTGGTATCATCCGCAAAAATTGACACTTTATTATTAACTGCCTCCCCAAGATCGTTTATATAGATGACAAATAATAATGGACCGAGAACTGATCCCTGAGGAACCCCACTGATAACATCCCTCCACTCTGACTTTACACCATTTAGCACTACCCTTTGCTTCCTGTCTTTCAGCCACTCAGCTATCCAATTTGAAACACCCCCACATATCCCAATCATTTTTAATTTATGAACTAGTCTCCTATGTGGTAGCTTATCAAATGCTTTACTAAAATCTAAGTAAATTATATCTACATTCTCTCCCTTATCTACTTGATCTGTTACAATCTCCAGAAAGTCTAGTAAGTTAGTCAAACATGATCTACCTGATCTAAACCCATGCTGAGCATCGCTGATTAACCCCTGCCTCTCTAGATGTTGGCAAATCCCTTTTTTAACTATTTTCTCAAGAATTTTACAGACTACAGGAGTTAGACTAACCGGTCTAAAGTTATTTGGATCCTCTTTACTACCCTTCTTGAAAATGGAGACTACATTCGCTCTCCTCCAATCATCGGGTATTTCTCCATATTCCAGTGACCTAGTATATAACTTCTCCAGAGCTATTGAGATACTTTCTACCCCTTCTTTAAGTATCCTAGAATGAATATTATCAGGGCCGGAGGCCTTGGTAGTATCTAACTTACCTATTAGTCCTTTTATCATCCTCCGATCCACACTAATGTTAGTAAACACCTCTTTCCCTGACCCATGAGTACTATACATAGGACTATTTAGTTTCTCCTTTGTAAATACTAAGGTAAAATGACCATTTAGTACCTCAACTATTTCCTCATCAGTTTCTCTCACAATCCCTTCATATTTGATAGGTCCTATTTTAACTCTGCCAGACTTGTTATTAATTTTATAGTAACTAAAGAACTTTCTAGGATCTTTGTTGCTATCCTGAGCTAATTTAATTTCTGACACCCTTTTGTTCTTCTTTATAATCTTATTTAACTCATTCCTAGCCATTCTATAATCACTTAAATTTTGAATATTATTTTGTACCTGTAATTTTTTGTATGCCCTTTTCTTCTCTGAAATTTTTCTAGCTATCTCCTGATTCCACCATAATGGTTTCCTACTTTTGTTCCTAATGGCCTTCATTGAGATATATTGTTCTTGGACTACATTTATTATATGCTTGAAAGTATCCCACATCCCATAAGCATTTTTACCTCTGAATTCTACATCCCAGTCTACCAAATTTAGCAAGCTTCGAAGTTTTACATAATCTCCCTTATGAAAATTTTGAACTTTTTCAGCATTCTCGGTTATTTTACCCTTCTCAATTCTCAAGTTAAAACGAACCATCTGATGATCACTATTTCCCAATGCTTCCCCAACAGTCAATTCTTGAACTAAATGATCACTGTTAGAAAGTACTAAATCTAATATATTGTCCCCCCTCGTTGGCTCATTAACAAATTGATTCAAAAAATTATCCTCAAAGCATTCTATGAACCTGCGACTTGTTCTATCCCTACCCATCATATTTTCCCAGTCCACAGAGTTTAAGTTGAAGTCCCCAATAATAACTGCATCTGTTTCACATCCCTTACATAATTCCCTTATCATTAGTTCATCCATATCATCAGTCTGCCCAGGTGGCCTGTAAAAAGCTCCCAAATGCACCATTCTATTTTTACTGAACCTAATATCTATCCAAAGTGACTCAACTCCATCCTGCTTTATTGAAGTATTTAAACTTGAAACAATGTTGTTTTTTTATATAGATAATTATTCCTCCACCAATCCTACCCGTCCTTTGACTAATGTACATATTATAGCCCTGTAAATCAAATTCACTTATAGTGTCACTAAATTCTATTTCATTAACCCATGATTCAGTAACACATAATATATCTATATCTTCATCGCTAATATAACTAAATAGCTCATCCTTCTTGTTTCTAAGACTACGAGCATTTGTATAGAAACAATTTAACCCCCCTATCCCTGAAGCACCCCTTCCAACCTGAATGACCTCACCTATATCGCCTTGGAACCTATTTCTGTATATATATATATATATATATATATATATATATATATATATATATATATATATATATATATATATATATATATATATATATATATATATATATATATATATAAATTTCAAGAAGGTTTGGTAACCTTGACATAAATCGGGAGATTGCTACTTCCGCTCTCCCAAGCGTCTTAAAATGAACCCATGAAGTTCATATTTGCTTTGCTTGGCGGCTTCGGTAAACAGGTCTGTAAATATTTGAATTGTAATTGTTTAGCTAAATATTTCCCAAAAGAATCCAGAATTAATGTGTGATTCTTTTCTCATTTACAGACCCATTCAACTCCGTTATAATATATTTAATATTTATCAAAATATTTACCAATTATTATTTATCAAACAATTTACCAATTAATAATTGCCATTCAATTTCCAAATTATTTTAATTCTCATTTAACAAATAATTTATCAAACCATTTAACACTACTCAATCTAATTATCAATCATCAATTGTTATACTCAACAAATTACTATTTAACAATTATCCAATCTATTTAACAATTAATACATAAAAATTACTTAGAATACAATCTATTTAACCCTTATCCAATTAACAATTATATTCTAATTATCAATCATCATATGTTGTACTCTAATTACCAAATCATATTTTTCAATTGTAAATTCATTCTCGTTAACTCATTCAAATTTAATTCACACGCGTAATTCTCAATACAATCATAAACTGTTACTGTATAAATTCACTTTTAAATAATCTGTTTATTCAATAATGCGTATTTTTATTAACTCTTTGTTTTTAATACACGTTTTCCATCGTCCGTCAAATTTAGGCCTAAGGAAGTTCGTCTGAAAAATTTAGACTTCGCGTTAGCATTTAACTTCATTCCCTTGAATAACGAAATATAGGTTTTTATCTTTATTGTGATCAGAGCTATCTAGGATATTGCCGCAATATTCATCTAAAACCTATAAGTGGTGCCCAGAATTGTTAAATTATCTCTCATTCATTCGTAATATTAAATTAATTTTCACCGTCACGTGTGTGTGGTATTTTTCGGACGACGCATTCCACATCACTCGGTTCCATTTTTTTCTAACATGGACTCATATTTTTCAAGAGTGACTTTTAGACACGTGCTCGTTTTCAATCCTAAGTTGACCTCAACATCCTTAAGTGACCCCTTAGCAATTTTATAAAATTAATTATAATGTACAGTAATAAATAAAAAGTCACCAATTTTCAATAATTTTTTTTCAAATTTTACGTTCAAACGCGTGAATTGAATTTGTGCATACACACGCACACACATATTTATTTTTCTATAAATGGATTATAACAGAGCCCCAAGCTACGCCCTAACTTCGGGCACAGTAACGACGACCCAAACATCCTACCCCGCAAAAACAACGACGTATTCCTCCACCAACGCTTCCCACGCAAACATCCTCCCTCATTCGACTACCACTCAACAACGCCCATTCCCCACTCTCTTTTCGGTTCAGCTTCCGCCATTCGACCCACAAAATCCCTTTGGCTGGTGGGAAATGGTGGGGCTCATCCTCCTACACCAGGCAGTTCCTGAGGACCATAGGACAATCGTCGTAGCCCAGAGATTACTCCTAAGTATTTGTTCAACTTTTAAAGAGTATTCTGCTTGATGGGGGTATTTCTGGGTCTTGGGAAAGGTTCAAGAGGGCGTTCATGGAGGAATTTAGGAGGCTGAAAATTGAGGACCTGCGTATTCTTCTTTATACGCAGGAGATGGGGGACAGGCACCCCATGCATTTTCTGGACCATCTCAACGCCCTGGAACATACCAAGGCAACAGAGCTCGACCAACTCGAGCCACTCAAAACTGAGATATTCATGCGTGGGATGCCGGACCAAATTAAGCCCCTTATACTAATGTCCTCCTCAGCAAACGTGGAGAAGATGGCAGAGGCGGCTGACGCCCTGTATAATAATCCATTCATCAGCTGGGGGAATGCAGGCACCAGGACTTTAACCAATGAAAATAAGGGGCGTAGCACATCATACAACTCTAATGTTAAACACTACTCACATATATCCATTTCACAGGTTAGGTCACCGGCCGAGACTCCTTACAACCGGCCAGGACTACCTCAGGATGCATCCCCCCAGGCTTCGGGTCTTTTATCCGTTTTGGAGAGGATTGAGATGGATATTCGTGCCCTAAAGGTGTGAACGGGTCTTCACCGAGAGCAAAATCGTGAGCAGGACAGGGGAGTCAGACGTTGTTCCTCCTCCCGAAAAGGCAACACAAACGAGAAAACAGCAGCACAAAAGGTGAGGCACAGCAGTTTCATTGAAAAACATAGGCCTAATTCCCCCAATCATGATAACTCTCAGGGTAGCTGCTGGTACCATTCTAATTATGGGAGCAACGCTGTCCGCTGTGTTTAGCCTTGCATTTTTTACCCTGCATCAATTTATGCCTACAACTTTAAGCCTCATTCTGGTCGTGCTGCTCATACTGCTATCTTTCAGCCTTCAGGCTTTTGTTGATATCACCTCAAATTTATCTCCAGAGCAAAAAAATGCTCTGCCCCATTCAATTACCAGCAAAATGCTCAATCTCAACCTAACCTTACCTCACCACCTCCGATTTCTAAAAAAAAAACCTCTACGGGTTCCCTTACACAACATTCACCTTCAGCACAGGAAACTTTAAACTGAATTCGCAAATGATACGTGGGTCTGTCACCTCTGCAACCTCATCCATTCATTAGGTCGATCCTCCATTTAGTATTCATGACCCACTCTCTGGTTTCTCCTTCCTGGTTGAAACTGGCGCTCAATGCAGTGTCATTCCAGCCTCTTCAATCGAGAAAGCTTGCACTTCTTCTGATCTTGTCCCTAAAGCTACCAATTCATAGGACATAAGGACTTATGGAAAGCGTATCCTGCCTCCTGGCAGGGGGTGAGGGAGTGTCCCCAGCACCCGTAGGCTTAGGAGAGGAGTAAGCCTACTTTGGGGTCAGATAGGTTTGGACTGTCCCCTGAGCAAACAGAGGAGAGGGGTTGTATGGGAGACCTCCTTTTCTACTTTGGAGCTACCCGAGGGCGGCTCTGACGGGGTAAGGGGGAAGGGAAGAACGTTTTTTATTTTTTTATTTTCATCATCGGGCATCGTGACCCTATTTGTCTCACGGGATGCATACGCTAACACGGGTCCGGAAGACCCAGATGCCGCCATTTAGGACCACACCCGCCCAGTGGCCAGGCAGCTCTACCTTGGGCTGAGCGTAAAATTGATAGACAGTGAAAGGTCAGAGAAAGGTGAGAGTATGAGTGAAGCAGATTGTTAAAAAGCCACCATCCCAAACATGAACTCAGTGGTAGGGGGGGTGTTGTCCCCTCTCCCCTGAGCTCGGATCCGGGATGATTGGGTGAGAGGAAGCTGGTCGGCGTTTACCCTGTAAAATTAGAAAATTAGAGGCAGACCAGAGAAAGTTGTGGGAGAGGTTGTATGGGAAGTGAAAAAGCAGGGTAAGAAGACAGGGTGTCAGAAAGAAGGAGAAGAGGCTAAACTGGGCCAGGACGGGGCGTTGAGTCCCGTCAGCACGGCGGCCAGTAAGGCAAATCGCCTTGCCCCTTTGATGAAACGAGCGGGGTCGTGGTCATTCACTACAACCTCTCCCACAACTTTCTCTGGTCGGGGCTAAGGAGAAAGGGGACAACACCCCCTCCCCCTGAGTTACAATTTGGGGGGTAACAACCTGCCTCACCCCCACATCTTTCTCTTTCCTATCATAGACTATTAAATTTACGCCGAGCCTAAGGTGGAGCCGCCATGCCAATGGGCTGCTAGTCTACTAGGCGGGAGGCGTAGCCTCAAATGGTGCCAGCTGACTTTCCCGGCCTCGTATTCACCCCTCACAGAGCGGGCTACTTCGTGGGGTGATTAGCGTTTGAATCCCGTGCAAATACTAAGGTGAACAAGCTCATAGACTAAGCCTCCCACTTTAGTCCCCCTTCACTAGCATCGGAGCCACAGTCACGCAGCTCTTATACGGAGAAAGAGGTTCCCAACCCCCTGTGGTTTCTCATGGGACCCACCAAATATTTTCTCCCGGAGTGGAGGCTTACTCCTCTCCTAGGTCTACGGCTGCGGTGGACCGGCTCTCACCCCGTTGGGCGCCTCCCTCTTTCCAGCGGTAGTCTCTTTTTTGCTTTCACAAGAGACTGCCAAGAAAGCACGCAGACGTCCAAAAAAGGACCGGCTCGATAGGGCCAACCCGTCTAAGGGGGGAAAGAGGGTTAAAAGCCCATAGGCCCGTGCCCACTAAGGTCACGCACTCATGTTTTTGGAGTCAACGGAGGGCCGACGTACCTGCGCCACTCACTTCAACGATGGAGACCGGTTTGCCGGCCCAAGATTAGACAAATGGTACCATGAAGGAGATCCGTGATGTATTGGGGATGGGGGGGGGGAGTATGACCACTCACAGGACACCGCTGAGATGGACACGGTCCTTGAGGTGACTCAGCCCGAAATGGGTTTGGGTGTCCGCCCATGTGCAAGCTTCTCCTCAGGCGGCTCGTATCCCTGAGGATTTACAAGGAGAGGAGGGATCTCTTCCCCTGGATGGTGCCCCTGTGACAACCAAGACCTCCATTTCAAAGAAGGATCTTGCCGAGGCAGGTCCATCTGGCTATGGGCTCTTTCCGACAGAGGAGAGAAACGGTAGTGCTACAGCGTGAAGGCATTCGTGCCACTGCCGGGGAGGTGCTACAACCGCCACCAATTCGACCATACGAATCGCTCCTGTAGACGAGCAAAGTTGGGGTTACCCGAAGTCTGTGTAAGTTTGCCCAAGGCCCACCATGGTAAGGCCAAATCGTGTGTAGACAAATGTCTCAATTACGGAGAGCCGCACCACTCTTCTCCTTGAGAAGGAAATCCTGACCATTCAGGCCCAGGATCGTCTCTCATTTCGAGAGCCTTAGGACTTGGTCCTGGCTCGTCCGGCGCTGCCTGGGACGTATTACGCCTCAATATTAAAAAAAAAACTATCTGCTCGTAGCCCATGCAAGACTACGAGCACGGTCGTTTGGGCGACCATTCGGAACACTTCTGCAGATTATACCGACCCTGGGCTCTCCCCTGGTAGAGCTGGGGGAAAAAAAGGTGTTCACACCCAGCCACGGCTAAAACAAGGGCTAACCATCCTTCTCCCAGCGTAACCGTTTTCCAAAACGGCTCCACAACTCCACCCTGACCCAGACTTGTTTCTAAATGGGGTTGGCCTGGAAGTGGTCACTCGCCCAGTTTTCTTGGTCTTGTACTTGACCAAAGCCCAACCTGAGAGGTTCATATTCGCAGCCTTAGGGTTTCCTGTACCGGCGCATGGATATTCTTCGCTTTGTGACGTTTAGCGCATGGTGCTCTGATAGGGCTACTGACTTACTTTTATTGATCCGTTTTCGTTCGAAATTCGACCATAAATGCGAGTTTTATGCATCCGCATCCGAGAGTGTATTGCGGAAGGTGGACTCGATTCACCACACCGGCCTTCGCCTTGTGACCGTTACCTTCCGCACGCCCCACATTGATAGCCTACTTGCCACTTGCTTTAAGCCGCGCACAGTGCATTATTCGCCTGTACGCGCGAGCCCCCCTCCCCCAGTCACCAAAAGCTCTCACTGTATCCGCAGCTGATCTCGACGGTGCCTATGCCTCATAGAGATGCCATTCGTACCCTCTTTTGTTGGGTTTAGTGCTAGGAAACTCCTTCGAGAGCTCGGTATAGGTCTCGCGCCGGTAGCTCCCCTGGATCTGCCACGCCTATACTCCCAAAGCTGGGAGTGTTGCGTTCGCACATTTTAACGAATAATTTGTACCACGTTGGAACAGTGCCAGTGTATACGATTGGCTCCAAGTCCAGAGAGGGTATCGGTTTCCACGCCATATCCCATCTATTTCAAGTCAACAGAGGTCTGCTGATTTTACAACCGAGCTAGGTGCAATACATCATTTGGTAAGGGAGATAACGCGACGTGCCCAGTTCGGTGACCGGAATGTGATATATATCGACTCACAAAGCGCTCTAAGTGATCTAAAGGCATTGGAAACTCCGCATCCCCTGGTTCGCAATATCCGTGACCTTACAGTTCTGACTATCCAGGCGGATCTCGAGATTATCTTCTGTTGGGTTCCTGGACATGTAGGAATTGCGGGAAATGAGTGCGCCGATGAGGCCTCCAAAGAGTCCGCGAGGACTGGGCGACCAGCGTAGCGTCTCGCTTTTCCTCACACCGATTACATGGCAGGAATACGGGCATCCCCTCTGGGCAGCTTGGCACAAAAGATGGGAGACGGTCGAGGCGAACTTAAAGTTACGTGCCATTGCGCCGCGACTGTTCCCATGGACCTACCCACCAATGCTGCGAAGGCTTTAGGTTGCTTTCTGTCGTCTCCGAATTGGACACATACACACCACCATTTGATGGAGTGCTCGCCTGCGCCTTATTGCCACGACTGCGTTGTACCCCAAACTGTTCGGCGCATTCTTTTTTGGATGTCTCAGTCTGGATGATCCCCACTCACGTTACCTGTCACGGTACCGGGACAAGCGGGGTCGCTACCGCTTGTCCCTTGTAGTGGCGACTGGTTCGTGCACATAGACTTGTGTACTCTACGGCTTTTTGGAGGAGGTTGGCCTGTTCCACTTTATTTGACTGTTTTTGTAGGTCACATGTTCCTGCGCCGGGCAGAGGCGGGCCTACCCCCGACTCCGGAGCGCGCTTCTTTCTTGTTGCCTTTTTGATTTTGCTTTTTTTATTAGTTTTTGTTGTTTTTTTTATCCTGTGCTTAGCCTTTATCTTTCTTTTTCTTTGTTATTTGTTATCTAAACATTATTATTGTTTTTTTAATCTACCTTGGTAGTAGGCTCCTTTGTGAGTACGGCGACTTTTGCCCTAGTAGGCAGTCACCAAATGGAGTCTCAAAATTAAATTAATTCACGTTTCGTTAATTCTTCGTCTCCGTTATTTTCCTCGTTCCTTACGCACCTTGAAGATAGACATGCCCTCGTTGAAGTGCGCCATGTTCCTTATATTAAATTATTTACCTCCTCTTCATCTTTCGTTTGCTTCAAGCTAAGTTCGTCCGTCTCCTTGGTAAACGTTTGCCACCTCCCATTTATTAGTCGAGATGAAAAGAAACAACAAAAACGCAATATCTTAATTTTCGTCTCGTTAATAATTGTTTATCTCTCTCATATTCAATCTCTTATTTTTCTTTTGCCTTTGACACAAAGATTTAGGTCTATTTTGCCCCTCAACCATAGCCATTAACACTTTTACAATTCTTTCGCATTTTCTTCGATGAAAAGTATTGAATTCAATGACTTTCAAACGCTAAATTGCTATGAATTGAATTAAAATGGAGGAGCCTTCATAGATATGCTCTCGATAAATCCCACAAATTAAAATATAAATTGTAAATTCCCACTAAGACAAAATGAATAGATAAATCCGGCAAATTTTAGTTTTAATTTTGATTACCATCTCTTCCTCGAGATGGATACAAAACCTCCTTGGTTTTATTCGATAGAAAAAAGGCCGGAACATTTTACTTTTGCTGCAAATAATAAATATTTGAGTGACTTTACTTTGCAACTTTGTCTCCAAAATCTCAAACCGAGTTTATACAAATCATCCATCAGTTAAATTTCGTTGGTTGTGACGAAAAGTGATTCCGATCGACCGCATTACTTTCACGAGCTCTCGATTTTGTGAAGTCTTCCTATTTTCATCTTATTTATCAAGGCTCTAGAAATAGATCAGATGGAAGGTTTGGATGCAATTTTATGGATGTGGGAGGAAGATAAAAAGTTGCTAGGAGAGGTAAAGTATTTAGAAGAGAGGTTTTAGAGAGCCATCGCATTTGAGGGAATGACAAGAAGGGTTTCTAGAAGACCGAGACTGGATATCACTGAGGAAGAATCTTTTGAAGCCTCCCAAAAGAGGAGAATCAGGACCCATTTGTAGTCTCTATTTTGTTGTTTAAAAAAACAACAGAAGTGAAGGATAAAAAAATAATCAAAAGATAAAAAGTAGAGAGTCAAAATAATAAGAATGAATAGATACACGGAAAAAAGCTTAAACAAGAAAAAACAGGATGGGATATAAAATAGGGGCCTGAATTAAAAACTACCATACTTGAAGAGGAAGAATGAATATAAAAGGAAATAGAAACAAAGATTACAGGAGCGATCACACTTTTCAACGGTAAATAAATAGTTGGTAATCAAAATTAAAACTAAAATTTGCTGTATTTATCTATTCATTTTGTCTTAGTGGGAATTTACAATTTATATTTTGATTTGTGGGATTTATCGATTAAATTGGCCTTAGTGGGAATTTGAATTTTATTTGGAGGGTTTATCAAATAAACTGGTCTTACTTGAAATTTACAATTAAAATTTGTATTTGGGCAATTTATCAATTAAATTGACCTTAGTTGAAATTTGCAATTAAAATTTACATTTACCTGATTTATCATTTAAATTGACCTGAGTGGGAATTTATAATTTAAATTTGTATTTGAGGATTTATCAATTAAATTTGCCTTAATGGGAATTTGCAATTAAAATTTCTCTTTGCGCCACTAAAATAAACAATTACCTTAAATTTTGCCTTTTCTGTATCCAAAATTTCATCCCAATGTCCCTGAAATAACCTCACGCCCTTCCGACCCCAGTATCCCATGAAAAAGTGGTGCACTCTATGGAGTCCCATTCTGCCTCTTTTAAATCTCACACTGTATTTTTCGCGCCTGTTTAGACCCAATAAAGGGCGAAGGAGGGCGTTAAACGTTCTAAATAGTAATTATTCCTTTAAGCCAAATGTATTGAAGTGAATTCGATGTGTGTAGATTCCAGCTTCCATCACCATGGAAACACGCTGCAGAATGCAGAAATAAAATAATAATATTCACATACAAGATGTTTTAAACTAAATATTCATATAAACATACATACACACATATTTACCTACATGAACACTAAGACCTCTAAATATTTAATACACTCTTTTTAGCTAAATGAAATACCACGATAGGTTCAAAGATATTCTCTCACTGAGCGAAAGACCCACCATTTGTCTTGAAGGCGTCATTCTACACTGATCGGATTTTTTTTTTTTTTTCATCCAGGTTCCACTTCTCTGGGGCCATTAAAATCCCAGTCTCGATCGATCATGTATGACTGTTATATCTCATCCCATTTGATTCTGAACTTGGAACACCTTAATTGAACTCACCTCTAATAGATTATAAACGATGCCCAAAAGTTCAGAATACTGAATTCATCGAGCGAATCTGCAAAGGGGTTCTTAACTGGGTCTCGTAGGCAACGATCTCTTATGAGGGGCAATTTCTAAGTAATCCGTTTATCCCCAAAAGAAAAAGCTATTTGGGTTGATAATTAATCTACTACTATAATAGTTTGGTTTTCATTCCTATTGAGGGTTTATTAATATAAACAAGCGATCTCTACTTTTAAAGATATCGCCGAAGCAAGTTTCCATAATAGTTTGCCTCGACGTATAAAAAAAAAATAATCAGAAAACAAAGTTACAAAAAAATGTTGGATTCACCATAAGCTTGGTGGGTCAAAGTGAGAAAAATATATAAATCAAGACACCAATAAGAAATAAAAAATAAGAATCATTCCGATAATACCAAGAAACAAGAGTAAACGTCGTGCTGGCCTATATAGCAATTAAGAGAAGCCTAGTTGGAGTAATCTATTAATAAAAGCTACCTAGGAAATGGGAGAAATCTATTCGCGGTATGTACCGGAAGGACTCAGGACCTTCGGAATAATGTTAAGATCTTTGGTAAGCTTCTTAATAGTTGAAGTTGGTCCTAACTCTGACACCGGACTGTAAGGATTAGGAGACGAGACTGAAATTTCCATGTCTTAGGCTTTTTAGTGATAATAGACAAAAATATGCAGAGACGATTTACGCATTGGAACTCAGTGTTGGAGATCCCAGTATCTCCGATAGTGATGTTTGCATTGAACAGCATAACAAAATCACTGACAGCTCGACAATTCTGGCAGCGTACAACATTCATGCATTCTCAAATGGCGCTTATCACCACGACCTAGGTGCTCCACCTGATCTTACCTTAATGTTTTCTTTCCAAGTCTCCAGAGTTCTTGAAAGGCTGGTTTCAGCCAGATTTCTAGGATATATGTATATCTTTCTCCCATATTGGTGGGGATAATTGTTAAGATTAGTGGGGCACGATTTTTTTTTTTAGCGATTTTGGTTGGCTACCTTTCTTGCTACTTTTCCCCCATTGTCTTAACTTTGTTTAGTCTTGCCTACAACGACGTCTGGCAATAGCCTTTCAATTCGAATCTAATGATAGGCTTTCGAATTAGGAATACTACTATATTAGTAAAAATAGCGGGGGTATGGGAGGTACAACCATCCATAGTTAACGGGTGTATTTCATTCAAACTGATATATGATACAATATATTGCGATTCCAATAACCGCTCCCTCCCCTAGATAAAGGATTTTTTTTTATTTGGCCACGAAAAAACGGTCTCTAAAAATACAACTTGTTTTAAGGCACAAATATATATGAATTATCCACAAAATAGAGGGCGGTGACTTTCCGAAATACCCGAGCATAGAATAGCGGTTCAATGAATTCATGTTCGCTGCAGCAAAACTTTACACGCCGGCATATCTTAAGTAAATGCATTTTTTGAAATATTTTTAAGTAAAACAAAAAAAAACCCGCTAATAAAAAACAATTAAAATAAATAACAGTAAAGCAGCGTATATGTATATATGGAGAGATGGGTGGATGATAATATATATATATATATATATATATATATATATATATATATATATATATATATATATATATATATATATATATATATATATATATATAATTTTTAATAAGAAAACAATGGCGAGGAGTAGACTTAAATCCAACATCAAACAAATCTTTATTACGATTGAGTAGTGCAACGTTTCGACCTAACGGTCATCTTCTGGCTCTAGAAAACAGATTAAGATATACAAATATACAAAATAGGTTTAAGTGGTCACCGTAAATTATAATTATAAGGGAGTAAAATACAACGATTTAAGAAAAGAAGTAAAGTAAAATTGTACAGAAAAAAACAACTAAAAAACTGGCTAATAAAAGCTTAAAAAACAACAACAACAAAAAAATCAATATAAAACTAAACGGATCAAATGAGAAACATACCTTGAATCTTTGATATCCAGTGAGAATATGGTGTGGTAGAGAGGTGATGGGAAATATAACAGTTTCGCTAGTAGTGGTTGTTTACAGGATGTTTAATGCAATAGAAGAGGAGTCAGAATTGAGTGAGGAAGATAGTATTTTAATATAAATAGATTCAGAGTTACGTAGTGACAGTGGGTTTGAGATGGAGTCCAAAATCTCGAAGTCATTCAAGGATGGAATTGTTTGGCATTTAGTCGAGTGCTCTCTTGTAGAAGAATGTTCTTCTTCTTTTTCTTTTTTTTATTAAGAACTTTCCCTGTTCTAAGGCTAATGCCCATGCGAGAGAAAAAACGGGCCTGAAGGGTATGTAGGGTGCTTCCAACATATCTTCCAGAGGTACACTCTGGACAAGAGTAAAAATAAACTACACCACTACGTAAGTCCTTAGGAGTTTGATCTTTAATTAAAAAAAAAAATTCCAATTGTGTGGTTGTTGGAAAAAACAACTTTAAATTCAGTTTGCATAAAAATTTTTGCTAATAGTTTAGAGATATCTTTTCTGAAGGTTCGGTTCAAAAAACCCATCTCAGGAACAACAAGAAATCTAACTTCCTTAGGTGCAGTGATTTCAGGAAAGCTGTTTTTTATCAAGAGTGACTTCAAGTTCTGCAACTCTTGGTGGATTTGGAGGAAGGATGAGCAAAGGTGAAAGCCCCTGTGTACAAGAGTCTTAATGGTAGAAATTTTATATTTAATATCACAGAAACTATAAAAGTTAATCCCTAACCCTGTAGAAGTCGGTTTTCTATGGATGGAATTCAAGATATTGCCGTTTTCTTTGTAAATTAAAATGTCTAAAACGGGGATACTGTTATTATTTTCCGGTTCAATAGTAAAAGAAATATTCGGGTGTAAAGAATTGATAAAATCAAGAAACTTTTGAGCTTGTAAAGGTTCATTAAAAACTGCGAAGCAGTCATCGACAAAACGAGGGTAAAAAAGTGGTTTATAATCGTCGGCACACTGATGAAATATTAAGTCTTCCAAAAAATATTGTACCGTGACTCATTGTACACTTCTGAGTTTTACCAATCTCCCCTTGAATACTTATTAAATAATGAGGTGAATCACAAATTGAAACTTATTGACAGCCATACCATTACTGTTAATACGTCTCTAAACAACTTGCGTCAAACAGTTTCCATTCTAGATTACCTAGCTATAATTTCTATCATAGAAAATTAATTACAAAAATTGAAAAATTCTGTATCCGAAACCCACAAACGTAAACTTCGATCTCTGGGGCTTGATTTCCCCCAGTTCTTTCAACCTAAAGAAGTTATTACTAATCTTTCTGACTATGTGTTGAGTAAACGAGAAATTTTTTTGCTTTCATTGGGACTTCAATTTAAGTTACCTATTTTCCAAATTCAGAAACCCCGATTTTTTCTCTATTTCGAAAAGTTTTATCATGATGTTACAAGTGTTCCAATTCATGGTAACTTAACTGACTTTAGAACACAGTTTTCTAATCTATTACATGAATACTATCATAAAGTCAGAAAATCCCGTATTAGCTCCTCTATTTTCCGTAGGTCCGACAGAGATATTTTAAAAACACTCGCTCGTGTCCCGAACTTAATTATTACCAAACCTGATAAAGGAAACGGCGTGGTTCTGTTAAACCGCGCTGATTATATTGATAAAACAAATGATATCCTAAACGACCATAATAAGTTTAAGCTTATAAACCAACCAGCCAAAGATGTGATCTTAAGAATGGAGGATAAAGTAAATAGATTTCTTATGAATTTGAAGTCCCAAGGAATTATTAACCAGAGCACCTATAAAGATCTTTTCGCTACGGGTACTGGCTTAGCCAAAATGTATTGTCTACCAAGGATCCATAAGACTCATATTCCATTCCGCCCTATTATAGCTTCATACCCTCTACTGACTTATAAATTAGCGAAGTTTATTGTCAAACTGTTGTCTCCCATTACAGGTAATAAATTTACTGTAATTAACTCTTATGAATTTCAAAAGGATATCCTAAAACAGAAATTCACATATAATCAGTATTTTGTAAGTTTTGATGTCAAATCACTTTTCACAAATGTACCTGTCAATCAAACCATTGAAATAATTCTTAACAAAATTTTCAATCACCAACAAACTTTTCAAGGTTTACCTAGATCTCTTTTTAAACAACTTTTGGAGATTATATTTAATGAGTCCTTTTTCACTTTTGATAATAATATCTATCAATAGACAGATGGGGTAGCGATAGGGTCTCCTATTGGCCCAACCGCTGCTGACTTTTTCATGAATTTTTTGGAAGACTTAATATTTCATCAGTGTGCCGACGATTATAAACCACTATTTTACCGTCGTTTTATCGATGACTGCTTCGCAGTTTTTAATGAACCTTTACAAGCTCAAAAGTTTCTTGATTTTATCAATTCTTTACACCCGAATATTTCTTTTACTATTGAACCGAAAAATAATAACAGTATCCCCGTTTTAGACATTTTAATTTCCAAAGAAAACGGCAATATCTTGAATTCCATCCATAGAAAACCGACTTCTACAGGGTTAGGGATTCACTTTTATAGTTTCTGTGGTTTTAAATATAAAATTTCTACCATTAAGACTCTTGTACAGAGGGGCTTTCACCTTTGCTCATCCTTCCTCCAAATCCACCAAGAGTTCCAGAACTTGAAGTCACTCTTGATAAAAAAACAGCTTTCCGTCACTCTTAATTGAAAGGACAATAAAACAGTTTTTAATTAATATATATTACCCTCCCTTTCCTGAAATCACTGCACCTAAAGAAGTTAGATTTCTTGTTGTTCCTGAGATGGGTTTTTTGAATCGAGCCTTCAGAAAAGATATCTCTAAACTATTAGCAAAATTTTTTAGGCAAACTGAATTTAAAGTTGTTTTTTTTCCAACAACCACACAATTGGAATTTTTTTTTTAAAATAAAGATCAAACTCCTAAGGACTTCGTAGTGGTGTAGTTAATTTTTACTCATGTCCAGAGTGTACCTCTGGATTTTTTTTTTTTAAGAGCTCATCTGGGGACGGCCTAGTTGGGCATTAGTCGCCGTATTAAAACTGGCCTAGTTCTAGGCTACTTTAAAATAAAATTAAAGAGACAAAAAAAACACCCCAAAAAGGGGGAAAAGAAGCAAGCTGGTGAGTCGGGAGGAGGTCCCCCGGCGCAGAAGTGTGAAACCTAACTTTAGGGGAAAAAAACATGCAAAAAAACAAACAAACCCTGCTTAAATAATAGGGAGAAGGCTGGCCTCCCCCAAGAAGTCAACAAGTCCCCCAATCAATGTGCACGCACTCGTCCCGAGTACAAGGGACAGGCGGTAGCGACCCCGTTCGTCCCGGTACCGGGACAGGTAACGTGCGCGAAGATCACCCAGAATGGGACATTCGACAAGAATGTGCCGAACAGTCTAGGGGAAGACGCAGTCGTCGCAATAGGGTGCAGGCGAGCGCTCCATCAAATAGCGATGCGTCACACGAGTGTGTCCGATTCGGAGACGACAGAAAGCGACCTGAAGCCGTCGCGGCATTGGGGGATATGTCCATGGGAACAGTCGCGGCGCAATGGCACGGAACTTTAAGTTCCCTTCGCCAGTATCCCATCTTCTTTGCCAAGCAGTCCGAAGAGCTGCACATATTTCTGCCATGTAGTCGGTGTGAGGAAAAGCGAAATGCTGGTCCGGTCGGAGAGTCCTCGCGGACTCTTTGGCGCCCTCATTCCCCGCAATTCCTACATGTCCAGGAACTCAGCAGAAGATAATATCGACATCTGCCCGGCTCGCCAAAACCGTGGCGTCACGGATATCGCAAATCAGGGGATGCGGAGATTCCAATGCCCCGAGAGCACTCAGGGCGCTTTGTGAGTCGCTATAGATCACAATCCGGTCTCCGAACCGGGCACGTCGCGTAATCTCCCGTACCGAGTAGTATATTGCCACCAGCTCGGCCGTGAAAACAGACGCAACGCCTGGTAGAGCCCCGCTGACTTCAAACAGAGGGGATACGGCGTGGAAGCCGACCCCCTCTTGGGACTTGGAGCCATCCGTATACACTGGCACGGTTCCAGCGTGACACGAGGTGGGCTCCAAAAAGGTCGAACGCAATACTCCCGGCGCAGTACAAGCTTTGGGAGCAGAGGCGTGGCGACAAATAGCCAAATTTGGTACCCTCCAGGGTGGCGTCCTGGTCAGAACCAGGGGCGCCACCGGCCCGAGAGCTATATCTAGCTCTCTAAGGAGTTTCCTGGTCCTAAACCCAGAGGGCTTAGGGTATGACTGGCGTCTCCCGGCGGCATAGGCACCTTCGAGCTCAGCTGTGGATGCAGTGAAAGCTGTTGGCGACTAAGGGAGGCACCGTGCTCGCGCGTACAGGCGAGTGATGCACAGCACGTGGCGCAGAGCGAGTGGCATCTCCCCAGCATCGACCAACAGGCTCTCAATGGGCAAGTGCGGGAGGCAATGGTCACAAGACGAAGGCCGGTGTGGTGGATCGAATCCACCTTCCGCAATAGACGCTCGGCTGCGGATGCATAAAACTCGCATCCGTAGTCGAGCTTCGAACGAACAAAGGATCAATAAAAAAGTAGGGCAGTAGCCCTATCAGCGCCACAAGCGCTAAACCTCACAGAACGGAAAATATCCATAGCGCGGGTACAAGAGACCCTAAGGCGGCGAATATGAGCCTCCCAGGTGAGGCGTCGGTCGAATACAAGACCAAGGAAACGGTGTGGCTCAACCACATCCAGGCACACCCCATTAAGAAACAAATCTGGATCGGGGTGGAGCATTGGATGGCGGCAGAAATTAACCACCTTAGTCTTGGCCAAAGAAAACCGAAACCTGTGCGCTTCGGCATAGCGAGAGACGCGTTTCAATGCCTATTGGAGTCGACGCTCCAGAGTTGGCATCTGATCCGCGCCAAAAGAGATCAAAGGTCGTCCACGTAGAGCATAGCGAGAACATCTTCCAGCAGCACCTAGGTGCTGCTGGAAGATGTTCTCGCTATGCCGTTCTCGTGATGCCGTTGATGCTCAGGGCAAAGAGTGTGACACTAATGACACTTCGCTGCGGGACACCCTCTTCCTGCTCCTTTGAGCCGGAGAGAGCCCCCCCCCCACCCCGCCCGTACGCGGAATCGACGATCTCGCAAAAATTCAGATATAAAGACTGGAAAGCCTCCCCTCGCCCCCATCGTGTGGAGAGTCTCCATGATACCGTATCGCAATGCGGTATGATAGGCCTTCTCCAGATCGAAAAACACCGTGGCGTAGTGCTGTCTACGAAGGAAAGCCTCGCAGACGGCATTTTCCAGTTGGAGCAGAGCATCCGACGTGGAGTGGAACTTGCGGAAACTGCACTGTGCAGAAGACAGATGGCCTCCGCTATCCAGGAAGAAGGCAAATCTAATATTTACCAATTTCTCCATCAACTCGCACACGCAAGAGGTTAGAGAGATTGAGCGGAAACCGGTCGGAGTAGAGTGATCTCTCCCTGGTTTGCGAAAGGCGAGCACAGTAGCGATTCGCCAGGAATCTGGGAGAAGACCCTCCACCCAGATCCTGTTGAACAAATCTAAGAGAAAGGCCATGCCTCGCTCACCCAGGTGTCGAAGCATGGTGTACGGGACATCGTCTGGAGCTTGGGCGGTGTCCGCACACGAATCGAGGGCGGAGCGCAACTCGCTCCCAGTAAACCTGTCGTTGAAGAGTTCTCCGCCTCTCGAGGTAAAGTCCAGCCGGCGGCCTTCCGCGACATCACGACGGGCATTGAATGCTGGCAGAGCAGAATCCCGGCGAGAGAATGCGGAGAAAGCGGTCGCGAAGGATTCCGCCACGGACGCAGGGTCCAAGATCGCGGTCCTATTCTCCTAGAGAACGGGAGGGGGGTCCTTTGAGAACTTGCCCCGAATCCTTTTGACTCGCCTCCACACCTCTGCTAAAGGGGTCTTCCCGTTAAGTAAAGACACGTATGCCCGCCAAGAAGAGCGGCGGGCGTGCTTCGAAATATACCGGAATTTAGCCATAGCCCGACGAAATTCACCCACAGTGAAATATTTTGGACGGCATTATAGCGCATGTAGGCATAACGCTTCTGTTTGAGGGCCGTCTCACACTCAGACGACTACCACCCAAGTGGTCGGCGTGCAAAACGGCCACACGTTCTAGGAATAGTAGTCAGGCCCGCGGCGATGAGGTTGCCGGTGAAGAACTCAACGGCCTCATCTACTGACCTAAACTCCTCGACTGAGATACAGAATTCAGTCATTTCCTGAAATGCAGACCACCGCGCCCGCGCAAAGCACCACCGAGGTGAGCTCTCAGGCGGCAGTTGCCCAGAAAATGATATTCGAATGGGAAAGTGATCACTACCATGGAGGTCAACGACCACCCCCCAATCAAAATCAGGCTGTGCATCAGAAGAGCACAAAGATAGGTCAAGGCACTAAAATGAAGCGGTTCTCGAAAAGTGATGCGTAAACTCATCCACGTTTAGGACACCCATCTCAAGCTCTTCCATCAGATCGGCAAGAACTTGTCCCGTGGGATTTATGGAGTAATCTCCCCAGAGAGGATTCCTCCCGTTCAGATCTCCAAGCAAGAGAAAGGGCCTCGGCAACCGTGCCACGACACGGCGGAAGTCCCCCGCGTCGAAGTCAGCTGACGGTGGAATGTACGCAGAAATGATAGTATACCTCCTATCCAGGTGCAGATGCACAGCCACTGCCTGAAAGGAGGTATCTAAAGAGAAAGGAAGAACGGAGACATCATGCTAGGTGTAAACCGCGCATCCCTCAGCCCGGCCATCCCGCGGAGGTGGGGTCGCGAGACCCTTATACCCCGGGAGGGCGGTCAGGGAGCACGTGCCTAGCATGGTCTCCTGCAAAAAGATAGCTAACGGGGAACGGGAAGAGATGAGCCTCCGCAGCTCCTCCCAGTTGGCCCAGAGTACACGGCAATTCCATTGAAGGAATATGCCCTCCAGGCCTAGCTCGGAGGAGACGCGGGGGCCCTCCTCGAACAGAAGACCCTCACGGGAATGGCCGTACGCTTCCCGGGGGCAGAACCCCGGGCGCTGTTGGCCGGACAAAGCGCTGAAGGCGCTGTGGCATTCGAGGATTTATTGGGGGAGGTTGGGCTCGCCATGCAAGTCTTTCCCCCCCCCCCACCTCTAAAACTTAGGCGGGCGTTGCTGCTTCGGAGGCGGGGGGCATTCTTTTCGAGGAACCACCATCTCTGAGCGCTTCCTTCCACTACTAAGCGTGGGCGAAGGAGCCGAAGCTTTTTTGTTGCTGTCCTCTTTTTTATTTTTAAGACTGCCTCTGGGGACTGCATACTAAGGATAAAGTCGCTTTAGTCACGATGCAGCCTAATACTAGGCTAGATTAAAAAACAAGTAACAACATGTAAATAAGAAATGACAGAAATAAAGGCTAAGAGAGAAGATATAAAAACAAATCAAACATAAAACAAGATAAGCAAAAAACGCCCCGGCCCCCCGACGTAGGAACATGCGAGCTACAAAAGAGAATGAAATAGAGTGGAAGCCAGCCTCCTCCAAAGAGTCATATAGGCCGCAAGTCTGTGTATACGAACCAGTCCCGAGTGCAAGGGACAAGCGGTTCATCAGTCTTCGATGAACTTCGGTACGCTGATCCACAGGTTAAAAAACAATGAAGAAAAGGCGAATATAAGACAAATCGAGAAGATTGAGAAAAGAATCATTAATTCGAAACTAGCGGTCGCTTTTAATAAAACATGCTATAATGAAAGTATACTGTCCAAATTCACACGTATATATATATATATATATATATATATATATATATATATATATATATATATATATATATATATATATATATATATATATATATAATCGAGGTAGTTTCCGCTGTGCAGCCTTAATTTAATTTTCAATAAGAAAACAATGGCGAGGAGTAGACTTAAATCCACATCAAACAAATCTTTATTACGATTGAGTAGTGCAACGTTTCGACCTAACGGTCATCTTCTGGCTCTAGAAAGCAGATTAAGATATACAAATATACAAAATAGGTTTAAGTGGTCACCGCAAATTATAATTATAAGAGAGTAAAATACAACGATTTAAGGAAAGAAGTAAAGTATGGAAAGTTGAGTGAATGGGGTGAGAACCTGAGATAATAATACTAGAAGGAAAAATGTATGCTGCTAGAAGAGTTCTAAGAGTCTCTCTCTTAACCGAAGAAACTGGAGAGGAGAGAGAGATATACGTGTCATCAACATAGTCGTTTATTTTGTTTATGTTCTTGTCATATTTTAAACGCTTTTTTGTTTTATTTATTTCCATTTTTTGTTTTAATTGTTTTTTATTAGCGATGTTTTTTTGTTTATTTAGTCCAATATTTCAAACAATGCATTTACTTAGGATAGGCAGGCGTGTAAAGTTTTGCCGCAGCGAATAGGAATTTATGGAACCGCTATTCTATGCTCGGGTATTTCGAAAAGTCACCGCCCTCTATTTTGTGGATAATTCATATATATTTGTGCCTTAAAACAAGTTGTATTTTTAGTGACCGTTTTTTCGTGGCCAAATAAAAAAAATCCTTTATTTAGGGTGGGAGCCGCGGTTAGTGGAATCGCAACATATTGTATCATATATCAGTTTGAATGAAATACACCCGTTAACTATGGATGGTTGTACCTCCCATACCCCCGCTATTTTTACTAATATAGTAGTATTCCTAATTCGAAAGCCTACCATTAGATTCGAATTGAAAGGCTATTGCCAGACGTCGTTGTAGGCAAGACTAAACAAAGTTAAGTGTCGAGGTATGACTGTGTAGACTATCTCGGCGCTCAGAGTCGTACACAAGCACAGACAGACAGCTGACCAAAAGCCGCTTGAGATATGTCTGGGCGATTAATAAAGAATGCGATTTACAGTTGACCGGGTTTAGATTAAAGGTTTGCCAAGTTGCAGTTCAAAGGATATATAAAGACAATATCCACAAAATATAATTTTAATATATATAATATAAGGGGGTAATATATATATATATATATATATATATATATATATATATATATATATATATATATATATATATATATATAGAAAGAGAGAGAGAGAGAGAGAGAGAGAGAGAGAGAGAGAGAGAGAGAGAGAGAGAGAGAGATATAGATAAATAGATAGATAGATAGATAGATAGATACAAAAGAAGGAGCAAATTACTTATGGAAGTTAAATGAATTAAGTGAAAATTAACGAGGTATTCTGGGGATGACCATACAAGATCGCTTTACCTTCAAGCGCGGGCGAATTTGTTGGGGAAGGTGGGTGAGAAGACAACGGCGCAGGTCTTCAAGAAGATACTTCGGGGAGTTCTAAAGAGGAGAACTCAAAGATGGGGTTGGATTACTTTGTGGTGAAGAATGTGATTTTCTCTGCTCCAGAGAGACGTAATCTCAACTCGAGACGATTCTGCAGATCGGCAGGGAGTCTCAGTATCGAAAGAACGGGAATCTTGAAGATGTGGTGAAGATGAGTGGGCCGCACTACTCTCCGCGCAGAAGGGGGCTCGATAGCTTTCCTCTGAACCTGGGCCAAAGCTTAACTAAGGTAGATCTGCTGACGAGATCTTCGACGACGTACGACGACGGGATACGACGGTTGACAGGAAACAGACGGCAGTCTGGACGGAGTGAATAGCGGGCTTTCAATCTTCTCGAGAGATGGTGAACTTCGGGTTAAATGCCCGGGTGGCTGCTCCGATAGACGCCTAGAGGCCTTGTGGTCCCTAGGGGATTCTTGGCGCCAGTCTAAGCAGACACAATTAATAATAACGCGTCGTTCCAGACGATGAAACTTGTCTCGCGATATGGGGGTAGGGTTAATGTGGCCGCGCACGGCGTTTTTGGCGGGGAGGGAGGGGGAAACGATTGGCGTCTGAAAGCAAACACAGCTGGGACGAGTGATTAAGCAAGTGACGGATTCTTCCTCAACTTTCCAAGAGGCTTCCTCTCACGGTGGTCCTTCGAGGGCATTCCCTTACACGTCTCCCTTTCCTTTCCGAAGATGACGTTTTCCTGCTTTGAAGAGGAGAGAAAAGGGCATCCCAAAACATGGGAGTCTCGTATGAGAAAATTTTGACCCGAGTCTATAGGTGCCCAATAAGGGTAGACATTTAAATTTAAGTCAACACAGCAGTCACTAAATGAATGAATGACTTCCGTTTAATCCCTGGCGCAGGGTTTACTTAAAAAAGGTATGGTCGATAACCAACGAAAAAAAACACACAAACTAAATAAATGCGAGTTACAAAAAAAAAATCAGAAAGATTTATTCATAAAAGTGTAGTGGAACCATATGTCAATAAAAATAAAGAAAAATACAAAAAAACAACAAAACAAAACACACGGAACGGACAAATATGTACAAAAGGAAAACAAAAAATTACATGAGAGCCAAGGAACATAAACATACACGGTCAATCCGGAGTTCTAGAATTAAAAAATAACGAGTACACAGAGTCGAATATGTGCACGGGAATACAGTGCTTAACACATTTTACTTTGAAGGGGAGGATCCTTGACCAGATTTCTACTTAGACAATCTGCAACACAGTTTCTGTCCCTTTAAAGTACCTTATTCGGAACTGGTATTCCATTAGAAGCAAACTCCAACGCATAAGCCTTCCGTTCCCGCTTTTACAATTCTTTAAGTAAGCCAATGGGCGATGATTGGTTTCGATCTCGAACTCCTTACATAGCAAAGATGTTTGGAATTTCTGTACACTCCATACGATCGCTAGAGCTTCAAATTCTATGACCGCATAGTTCCTTTTTCGCATGATGAGAGCTTCCGGTTAGCGTACGCAATGGGGTAATTGTTGCCGATGCCTTCATTACAAGCGTCCGTTCGTATCCCAAAAGGTTTGTTCGTGTTCGGGAGTCTCACTATGGGAGCTAATGTTAGTCTTTCCTTCAGCTGATGGACGTGGGCGGTCGCTTTGGGGTTCCATGCGAGGGGGTCAAGCGGACATTTCTTTAGTAGGGAGCTAAGGGGGGACGCTAAGGCAGCGAAATTCTGGACAAAACGTCAGTAAAAGGAAATCGACCCGAGAAAAGAGCGTAATTGCTTTTTAGTACGCAGGAGGGGCATGTCAGCGATAGCCTTTACCTTTTATTTTTGAGAGGCAGTTTGATTTTCACCAATGTGTAAACCGAGGTACTTAATAGTGCTATATGCGAAATGGCACTTGCTAGGGCCTATAGTGAGGCAGTTTTCATGAAGCCTATTGAGGAGCGATTGTAGGGAGGTAAGATGCTGGTCCCATGTACGGGTGGCCACGTAAACGTTATCGAAGTAAAAAGAAATGTTACTCAGCACATCCAGTATCCTGCGCATCATTATATTTTAGTTACTACAGGCAGTAACTAAACCAAAAGGTAGGCGCTTAAACTGCATAAGACCTTTTTCCGTGGGAAATGCGGTATATTTCCGGGCACTATCCTTAAGGTGGATTTGATAGTAGGCCTTACACAAATCTATCGTTGAAATAAGCTTGGCCTCTTGAAATAGATGTAGGCTCTGGTATATCAAAGGGATAGACTCAGCGTCGAAAACTGTTACGGCGTTCAGCTTTCTAAAGTCTACGCACATGCAAAATGAGTGATCCGGCTTTCTGACCATAACAATGGGAGTGCAATAATTAGACGTGAAAGGTTAAATTATTCCTAACTTTAGCAAGTTTTCTACTTCGGCGTTAAAGGTAGGGCGCAAGTGAACGGGTACCGGGTAGGGCTTAGATCTAATAGGCTCCTAGGCTGTTAGGGCTATATCATGCTCAAAATACAAAGAGCAACTAGGCTTCTCAGAAATTAAACCGGGGAATTCATTTAACAAAAGAGCCAACTGCTTCTTCTGAGGGGGTTCCAATTGGGGGGTTTAAATAGAGTTCCAGGATGGAGTTAACACGGCAACCAGGGGGCGAAAGGAGATGGTAGTTTTTGTCCGCTTCGACACATACAGTTTGGATTAAATTAAGAGGCCCAGATGGATAAGAGGCTTCCATTACTGCCTCTTCTTCAAGGGCAATTATATTATTAATGCATGCACAGCGGTGATAGTGCTTAAGCATATTTACATGAAACAATTTGTTCCCTGGTGGGGGTCTGTATTGTGTAATCTACGGGACCGCGGGCTTCTAGGATTTGGAAAAGGCCTTTCCATTGGGACAAGAGCTTGCTTGTCTTCGTGGATAGGAGGAGCAGCACCTCTTCACCGGGATCGAATCGCCTTTCTTTGGAACTAACTTCAAAATAGGTCCTATATTTTTCTAAATTTAGGTCCGAATTTTGTACGCTATATCGGCGCATTCTTCCAAGCGATTCCGAAGATCTAGCACGTAGGAATACGAGGACTTGATTTCCTCATCCAGGCGAGGATTAGAAAAACGTTCATTCGAAATTCTCATTGGTTCGCGTACATTTCGGCCATACAAGAGCTTGAATGGGGCAAATCCCAAGGTTCTGTGGGGGATTTCTTTGCAGGCGAACAGGGCAGCCGGCAGGAGACGATGCTATTCTTGGGGCTGAGCATGGCATAACTTTTTCAGAATGGTCTTCAGAGTGCCGTTCAACTTTTCATAGACGCCATTAGCGGCGGGGTGAAAAGGGGAGGTGAACAAGGGTTTGATGGTGTGGAGCTTGCCGACGTGTTCCATTAGCTCAGAAGTGAACTGTTTACCTCTGTCGGACAAGATCTCCTTCGGGATGCCGACGCGGGAAAAGATAGAAATTAGGGCCTCCGCACAAGTCACGCTATCAATTTTTTTTAAGGGAGACTGCGCCGGGGAATCTCGTTGCAAAGTCAACCAGAGTAAGGACGTACGAGTGTCTTTCATTATACGGGTGGTGAATTTGGCTAATTAGGTCTATGGCCACTCTAAAAAAAGGCTCCGAGACAATTGGTATCTTCTAGAGGGGGCAGGTGGTATTCGTCCTTTTGCTGTAGTCTTCTGGCAAATGTCACAAGACCTGCAAAACTCGGCAATTTCTTTGGCAGCACCGGGTCAGAAGAAATAACGGAAGATTCTCTGAGCCGTTTTGTTGTGACTGTAATGACCAGCCATTAATCCATCGTGTGCATTGATCGCACACACACCACTTGCTCTACAACGATCCTTCAATCTCATAGCTGGTCTTTACGAAGCAATAGGTCTGAAAATGAATGTCAATAAAACAAAGATACTAATGCAACGACAGAATCCTGAACTACGTCTAATTTTCCACATCAACGGTGATGACATTAAACAGGTCACAAGTTGCAAATATCTGGGCAACATCCTGTCGGATAAGTATAATATAGATGAAGAGGTCTGCAAACGAATAAATCAAGCCTCCGTAGCATTTGAAAAATTGCGCATAAGAGTCTTCAAAAACGATAACCTCAGCCTAAAAACGAAGATAGCAGTCTACACCGCTGTATGTATAACTACACTACTCTACGGTGCTGAAACATGGATTGCTTACAAAAGGCATATTTGACAATTAGAAGCATTTAATATAGGAAAATCTGCAGAAGATTATCAAGCTAACATGGGGGGACAAAATTCCCCATGTAGAAATCCTTCGACACGCCAGCACAACCTCAATTGAGACTATGCTTGCACAAAAACAACTGCAATGGACTGGACATATAATTCGCATGAGTGATGACAGACTACCTCGACAAATCCTTTATGGACAACTCCCATTGGGACACCGTAGACAAGGTGGGCCAATGAAATGCTATAAAGATCAAGTAGAAGCCACCCTAAAAAAGTGTAATATTGAACCCCTGACTCTGGAAGTCAAAGCCAGTGACCGACCAGCATGGGGATCGACGTGTATGGGGGAACTATCGCACTTTGAACAGTCCATCCACAACGAGAGAGAGAGACGATAAGACAACGGCGCCACAATCCACCAGTCCAGAAGTCAAATAACCACGGAATAGAGTGTCATTTCTGTGGCAGAGTGTGTGCATCGCGCATTGGACTACATAGGCATTTTCGCTGGCACAACCGACAGCCACCATAAGTTCATCTCCATTTTCATCGAGTGAAGCTTGAGTCGTCTTCGTATTCGAAGGACAGCCATAAGAAGAAGAAGAAGAAGAAGATAGGTACATTTGACTATTTCAAGAGGTACATGGAATTCTAAATGGTAACAATAAAACAATAGTTAAAAAATATTGTTACCTGAAAAAAAATATTCTGGTAGTCTTAAAGAAGGAAGGCATCGTGAGAGAAGGTTTGTCTATGGGGGGCCTTCCTTATTATAAGTTTTATTTATTTATTCTTGTTCATCTTGTTCTTCATTTGATTTTTCTTTTTTCGATGCAGCTTCCTCGAATTTTCTTCTTTCTTCTGAATTTCCTTTTTCTTAAGTTGTATATCTATGATATACACTATATAGCTTCTTGACTACTTAGTGTGGGTAAATTTCTAATTATGAGGTTCTGGCAAAAGATAGCTTAGCCGCCATCTTGTCAGTTATATATTGTTTTAATTCATCAAAAGAATCAGTTCCATAGTGGGTTTATGTAGTTTATTTATTTTTTTTCGTAAAACATTTAAAATAATTCTTTTCTAATTAAGATGCTATAATTTTGTACATTATTCAAAATATTTATTTTCTAATTAAAATGCTATGATTGTGTACCTACATGGGTCGACAGTAATTTCCCTCGTTCAAGGCCTAGTCTAGTCTAACCTAAAAACACCTTAATTAAAATATGATAAGTACTTTTAATAATAACCAATTTTAAAGAAAATATTGATTTATTCATAAATTAATAGCCTAACAAAAGAAAAACAAAGCACGCTTTTTCTAAATTTTCGCAAGAAAAAACATTGTCTATATTAAAAAACGGTAAATATGTAGATTAGCGGATCGAACGATGGGAAGTACTATTTCGTCTGTGTTCCAAAATGTTTCACGTTTTCGGAGTAAATTTAAGGGGACGGCTCGTGTGGGGGTAAACACAATGGGGAGACCACCCTACGATGATCCTGAGTTTCAATCAATTTGGGGTATATATATATATATATATATATATATATATATATATATATATATATATATATATATATATATATATATATATATATATATATATATATTATCCGAAAATTTGACGGTGAGCATAAACCCTGAAATAACCGATTGCGTTCTATTAATTATAAGCACTTTAGTTGCATTTTTCGTACCATCACTTTGACATATAAATGTCTGAACAGTATGGCTGTGTTGATTTTGTACTAAATGTGTGATTCTATAATTTCTTAACGAGAAGTAAATACATAAATAATACTGAAGAACAGTTGCAACAAAATATTGTGTTTTATCTATTATGATTTGTACCCGAGATAATTATAGCCAAATTTACAGCAATGAATATTTGCAATACTAATAAAATTTTATATGTATTTCAGATATTATATAGGAGCTAATTTAGCTTTTATTGTAACCATTTATTGAACCCCCAATATGACTAAAAATAGTAAGAAACAAATATGCAGACTCATACTTGCAGTTAGGCTTCACATCCATACTAAGCAACGGTATTGAAGTTCTGCAGTGTTGTTTGTCACAAAACATTGAGCAACGAATCGATGAAGCCAAGCCTCCTACAGAGACATTTTGAAAGAAATCACCAGACTTTCAAAATTAACCATCTTTCTTTTTTCAAGCATAAAGAAACATAACTTAAGAGACGACTTGATCAGAGAGGTGTCATTTATCAGCGAACTAACGGGATCGTGAAAACATCTTATGAAGTGTCTCTTATGACTACCAAACAGAAAAAGGTCCATACTATTAAAGAAAATTTGATCCTTTCAGCAGCAAAGGAAATGTAATGTATATTATTGGTGAAGAAGCGGCAAAAAAAATAATTTATGTGTCTTTATCAAATGATACAAGTAAAAAACGAATTGTAGACATGTCAAAAGACATTTTGCAACA